>JAODUI010000012.1:1305484-1323448 GCA_027563995.1 Papilio gigon | reverse complement strand
CGTGTAACTCGGTGTCAGTACCGACTAGTTTCGAGCCCATCGTGGGCTCATCTTCAGGGTGAGTGGGAACGGTACTAAACGGCAGTGAGCGACGGGCCTCGAACGCGCTATAGTACCGTTTCCAATCTCCCCGAAGATGAGTCCCCTATGTTTTAATAGTTTAATAGTTTGTTTATGAATGTTACTTAATATTAATTTTTTGTTTACGCAAGAGTTGTATCTCTATGCATGTCTTGCAAACTATTTGACCGCAGAGCCACCGGTCGTTTATTAAACAACCGTTCCGTCTTACAATTGCTCTGAAGTGTCTCGCGAATATTGATTTAAGAATGTGTTTGTGAAGGCGTAGCCGAATCGCCGACTCGGCTTTTGCGCCCGGACTTGACATTTGTTACATCATTGCTACTTTTAGGCAATTGACTTGATAAGAGCGAAAGTTATTTGAATTATGGACAAACGTACAGTCGATACGAGTTATGAAATATGTATGAAGCCTTAAAAACATTATGTGTTACATCATAGACTAACAATAATTAAAGAAATAACTTACCTAATAATAAAAATATTGATCGATTTGTAATTTTTATGTTTTCGCTTTGTATCATGACTGACATAACTCAAGTTACATTTATTTCATAAATGTCATAAAATTGTAACGAAACTGTTAACTGCCTGTATCAAATGGAAAATACAATAAAATAATGCGTATGTTGGTTAGCTGTATTATTCGATAATTATTCCTACAGTATTATAGAAATATCTATGGGCTCAATGATAAATTGCCTCTCACGATCGAGAATTTTGTTTACTATTAGTTAACTATTACATTGAAACAAACGTAAGTCCTATATCTACAAATTGAATTCAACAGCAATGCAGCTATTTACTTTCATCGCTAATAAATTATAATAAGCCATAAACATATGAATAAAATTTACTAATCAAAGGGGCGGACTTAGTGGCCAGTGTGCGACCTCTTTGGCGGAATGCAAACTCTGTCTACCAAAGAGGACGTGATACTAAATTCTTCACTAAACACTAGACATTTCACTATTTGTTATGACAAATTTGACCGCTTTTGCGCGGCATTTGATTTCGTCAATCGGTTTGTTAGAAAATGTAAGTGTTAATAGTGTATTTGCGTTATTTGACACGGTGCGGTGACGTGCACACTGTTATTACAGCATTTTACTGTCGATACGAGTATATTGTGCAAATGTTTTGTTATTTAAGTTAATCCGCGTCGGTCTACTAAGACAAATGTCAGTAATCTCGTAAAATCTCAGATAAAGCAGCTACCGTATAGCAGCCGTCGATTGTCAAATGTATGGTATAAGTTTAATTGATCCGATAGATTTTTTATTCTTTCCCGTCCTATTAAATTGAATCCGCTAACGGTAAACGATTTGTTTACACTCTGATCTTATAGCTACGTAAAAGGCAAGCTATCCGTTACGTCCCGCTTCGAGCAGCCCTTACTCCCGTAGTCAAAGTTGACACAACGAGAAGTGTTAACCGCCTTTGTCACAAACGACCAGATAAGGGCATGTTACGCAAAACATTGCTTTGTACAGCGACTAAACTCGTTTGACCATAATCGAAATTGAGACATCAGAATAAAGGCAATAATACCTTAAACGATGAAACAATCCAACACGCGCTTTGTAACCAATTTATTCGCATACTTTAAATTGCATTTCCTCAACCATTTTGCATAAATACTTCTTCTATTTCTGTTAATACTGGTTGTATCGAATCAGTTTTTATTAATCTTAAATTGTTGACATGCCTTTAAATAAAGAAAAATGTTATGAATTGTTAAGATGTGAGTCGAAGCGTTTCTGATACCGCATACCTTGTTTGTTATTTATTAGATTACAATCGTTTGAATTAATCACAGGCGTAATAATGCTTGTTTCTATAAAGTTGTATTTACCGTTTTGTAAAATTAACCCGACGTTATTGTTGATTAAAAAAAAAAAAGAAAACCTCATTGGTGCACTGATAACAAAAAATATTAATCGTGATGTCGGGGTTTTTTGCAAGGAAACATCTGACTACTATTTTTGATTCGACCATAAACGTATTCGTCGTTTCCGGACAATAAAATTCAATGCAGATAATTAAATGTAAAAAGCAAAACATTTTTCAAAACCATAAGTACAAGACAAAGCTAAACTATAGATAAAAACAAAACTTCTAATAATGCAAATCCATTCCTAGAACAAGCTTGAATGTAGTTAACAAGAAAGACGACGTTAATACGGTAGACATTTCCTATTCAGCCAGTCCTAACGGACATCGTCTAAGAAGTGCTAATGACTTGTAAGCTCGTGACCACCTCGTCGGCGCTTTCGACTGAAATGGAACGTTATAGAAATAAGGCAAAAATACATACAGTTTCCGTTGAAATAGCTTCCGCGTCTTTAGCTGCAATGGTAGAGCCAAAATTAGGTGAGTAACCTCACGCAATACGTCCATTATCCCTTGGCGCCATTGCGTGCAGTCTGATTGCAAACTTCGAACCCCCAGTTTGCTTAGTGAAGGATCGTATGTATAAAACAAATTTGTTTATCAATGAAAATACAAAGTTTAAATTTAGCTTGTTATTCATGTTTATAAGATTTATATTAGAATATGGATTGTTGGTTTCACTTCTAAATTATACAAAAAAAATATTGGGTAATTTCCATTAATCCATAATAACTAAACTGATCGGGTAGATATGTACCCAAATTACACTTGATTGAATTTTATTACCTTTAAACAAATATAGCCACAAGTCTGTATCAGCATCATCCCTTGTCTGTCCACTGGTGGACATAGGCCTTTCCCAATACCTCCAACAATATGTGGTCCTTCGCCTTTCGGATCCAACGACTTCTTGTCGTCGGCACTAAGTGGTCGGTCCAGGTGGACAAGTCTGTTCTAAATGTATTCTATCAGGTCTATCGTATAGCAAACAAGCAAGTCACGATGTCGATAAGTTATAAAAATCGTTATAGAATCTCATTCGGTTAGCTTAGATGCTTTATATGTTGCTGACGTCATCGTCCGCGCGCTGCATTATTCACTCGTATTTATTGTTTACTATTCACGTGGCTGATGGATGGACTTTGCGTTTGTCATCTTCTTATACTAACAACTTGCACAAGGCGACAGGTTTTACGAGTAGATATGTATTGGTCTTAGATATGATCCTTGCGGATTCCTTCGTTAACTTTACCGATATGGGTTTGAAATGCTCATGCATGTAAAGGAACATGCTATGGTCCCTCTTAGCCTCCTTAAATAATTTCTGTAGCACAAAGTCTCTGTAATATATTGACTGTGTTGTGTTTTGTTTTCGTAACTCTTTATAGTATGCTATGCTACTTTAATATAGAGTGAATTAACTTATATAAGTCTTCAAGATTAAAAATATATTTGAAAATACAAATATCTAAGTGCAGCCTCGTCACCAACAAGAGTAATTTTAGAAGCTACATTGTTGTACAGTGTTATAAAAGACATTGTTCTGTCCGGCCTAGTTGCTCGCTGCAGCGTAGCTGAGTTAAACTGGCCGCTCATGAAAGAGCGGAGATTCACTGCCCCGCTGTCTCAAATTTCATTATTTATTTTTCTGAAAAAATGTAGTGTTGCCAGTAGTAATTGACAAGAGAAAGTATTTTTTTATTGGAATGAATTATTCACTGTTTCCGTATACTGTTTTTTTAAGATTAATAGCTTGAATATATGTGCATAATTTCTATGTAGTTGGATCTCCATACTAATGTATAAGGTTTATGGACTTTCAACTTCGGTATCATGTCATACGCTAACATTGAAAATGATTGATTACTACTGATGATTTTTAAAGACTGTTATTTCATACCTGTGTGCTCGGAGTCGTAGCAATAACATCTTTTGTCTCGTATCATCAATAATTATTATACCATACCAATATTAATCCATTTATTCATGGTGTATAAAAATATTACTAAGAAATACACCTATTATATCGTATGATGAAGCAATTATTCAAGCTATTTAACATATTTTATTCAACAATTTTAATTTAATAACCTCTTAAGCAACGACCTTGTTTTGACGGTCAATTAATATTCTGACAATATCGACTGAAGAAGATAAAATAATTTCATTCTTCCTGTCACACGTTCGTTATCCGGAAAGGGCGCTCGTGCGGTGTCGTACGGTGTAATGGCGGTTGTGCGTCGACCTGGCTCGCAGCTGATTGCCATGAACCCCACTCCGGCCCTTTGCACCGCCGCATGTCACACCGACACTCATTTACAACGCCAGAAAACTTCGTTATTGTTATTACATGGTTATACTAGCAGTTACTTAGCTGATGGGTGTGTTGAATAGTTTGGTGATGCCCAATTTATCCAGTCTATTATTATCTTATTGTTGGATTTTGTTTGAGTTTATATTTGGAGTTACAATTTCGAAAGTAATGTTAACTTTTTACCTCATGAGATATAGATTAAAAAAATATTTGATTGTTAATTAAACATTATTTCATTTGTTCTGTTCTATGTATGGAAAAGTTTGCAAGTTAATATTAGTTTTTTGTGACTACTTTTAATGGCAATAAATTCATTAATTAACAATAATGTCTTCTTTAAAGACCAGCAACGCATCTGCGAGTCCTCTGTTGTTGCTGATATCCATGGGCGTCGGATTAAATAATTTTAGGCGATCGGAGGCTTGTTTGCCCCCTTTTAACTATAAAAAAAATAAACATTTAGATGTAAAAGACCACTCTTATTTTACACATTCGTGTAAATTTTCCATGTACATCGATTGAGCGACGTACATGTAACGACGAATCTACGATTCAAGATTACACATCTGTGTAATAGGCATCGCTGATTTCCTCGACAACTTGTCACTGCTGCACTTTAATACTGATTTATTTACATTACTTTTATGTACTCTGAACCAATGTCACTTAAGTTGAAGCACGTTACATAATGCGTGTGCTCCGATAACTTACTTATTGTCATATAATTATAATATGAAAAATGAAAAATGAAAAAATGTTTATTGTTCACTAAAAATATAAATTCGTTGGTGCCTTGACTCCTTAAATAGGGCTCCTGTGATTAAGGAGTCAAGGATTTCCCATAAACTATTACACTCAGTCAAATGTAAAGTGAGTACAATAATAATTTTGAAGTACTTAATTGATTTATATATAATAAATAATATAATAAAGAATATATAAATAGATATATGTACATACATACTTATAGAGATATTATAATGAAGTCTCGGACTGGGATAACGAAGATAGAGCGAGGTGGAGCTGACTGACGCGGAAGGCTGACCCACCACCACGTGGGATGAGGCTACGAAGAAAGCGTGTTATCATGATTTACAGCAATATGAAGAACGGAGAATATTAAGGTTATAGACGTACGTAAACGAAATTAATTTTACAAATCTGTAACAATCACAGACTTGTGAAACCAAACATATTTGTGTCGTCAATTGACACAATGAAATGTTCAGAGAGAAATTCATAGACAATAAATAACTTAGTGAGGACGGCAGGATGTCGTTGGATGAGAAAGACCGCTGAGTACGGCATTGTGGAAAGTTTATTATATCCAGCAGTGGGCACACAAGGGCCGATGATGATAATGAAATGACATTATTATGTGTATATGTAATTTTTCTTTTTCATTGAAATCGACTACAAGAATCTCTTTTCGATTACAAGTTCTAATAGGTATAAAGATATAAAGAAGTAATGTCAAATAGGTTTTGGTATCTGAATATTTAATGACGGCGCGTGGGAGCTCTGACTATCGATCGATTGAAAGTAACGATTGTACGGTACAGTCGCTAACATAAGACGTTATAAAACTTAGATTATAGTCATATCAGGACAGATAAGCAAGGTTAATATATGCATTAAGATACAGACGAATAGCCAATCTGCTCCTGTTTGAAGTCGCCAACAATAATGCCTAGAACACTTATGATAGAATTTCTGTGATTAAATTTACTAAGGATTCTTCAGAAGCAATCAAAAACTCTCCAAATTACCTGAATTGGGTGAAATAAATAAATACATATACTACTGATGCACGCGAACAAGTTTCTAACTTTATCTTCATCTTCCACTTTAAATGAGAACTGTTCATGTTTTACTGATTCTATACAAAGTTGTGAACCAATTACAAGTCATTTTGTGTTCCAAAGGATACCTGAAAGTAGTTTCTTTAAATATTTAATTGATATTAAGTCTATTGACTTAATTGTTCAAAACGTATACATACAACACGGTTTGTGTTTGCGATTGTACGTTAAACGTATGCGTCACATTTTTATCTATTAGTTGTTTGGCATTACAGATCTTATGTCGTACAGTATAAGGTTGTAATTCGTTTATCTTGACTAATTATAAAACAAGAGATTAGGTCGTTCAACTTTCGTTAAGATTTTTTAGTTTAATTAAGCGTTCAATTGTTTTTATCACGGTTTATATTGTTTACGAGGTCAATCTTGAACATATTTAAATTACACATTTTTTTATCTTTTTTATATTTAGATTAATTACCTTCTTTCTTGTTCAGTTGTTTTTTCCTTGTTTAATTACGTGTATCGTACGAACATTGACAGAAGGTACCATGTAATACGACCTTAGTAATTTAAATAAAATGTGAACGAATAGTGACATAGATTGACAATGTCAACGTTATTACGATTGTCTTTCGTGTTTTTTCAGTATAGGGAAATCAACTATAATTTTATATATACGAAGGGGGCTAACGAGCAGGGGGATTACAAGGTGATCATCGATGTCCAGACATCTGCAATACTAAAGGAACAACGGATACGTTGCCGTTACTTACAACATTAATACTTTTAACAATTTTCATACCAATAAATTTACACATCTCTCTGCCTATCCTGTATACCATACGGCTAATTAATCTCTTCGATTTCTCTCTGTCATCGATAGTAAATTTTCCCCTAACTGAATAGTATAATACAGCTTGGTGTGATTTTATTTGATTCCCTCCAATTAAGTCTATTAAAGAATTGGGATGCCGAAAGTGGAGTATCGTATACTGTGAAGGCATTAAGAAAGGTCTACGTCCACCAGTGGGCAGACAAGGGCTGATGATGATGATGAAGAAAAATGAATCATTTAAACTGCATATATAGCTTGTCTATTGTATGTATTCTAAACATTTGAATCCCATTCACAACTGGTGGCGGCAAACGATTGTTTATAGCTCAACAATCCCACGCTGTTTTTACGTCGAACGGCGTGGGCGATGCTAACAAAACTAAGCCACCTACGTACGCTCCACATAGCCTTAGACAAGTACTTAAATATCATTATTATGTAAAGCGTACATAGCAAATATATATGACTGTCTGCCTTGTACATTTATATATTTCTTTATATAAACTGTCTGAGAAGAGGCGATGACCTTTTCGATAGTCAACTGGGAAGGGACATCATTCTGAAATTCTTAATACGTTATGTAATGTATCGTTTGTATTAATACGAAATATTAAACTGTTAAAACTGTACAATACTCACTATCATCTTCATCATCATCAGCCCTTGTCTGCGTACTGTTGGACATAGGCCTTTCCCAATGCTTTCCACTCACTATATTAATCTATAATTATAATAATTACACAACATAACCATCAGCAAGAGTCGTATTCTTGACACATATCTAAAGCTTCTGCTTTTTATAATAAAAATCAAAAGGCAACCGTATTTCTGTGATATATGCATTCGCTACACCGGAAGTAAGGGCGACAACAGTTATGTATACGGTACACATAATGCACTGATCTTAATTATCATGATAGATAAATGGTTTTCGTAAGTGATGAAGTTTTGAAATTTTGATAGTACATTGTTCGATAACTAGACGATAAATTGCACTGTTTCATTGCAGTATAATTCGGTGGATTCCTTTTGTAACAAAGTGATTGCAGTGGCGTTGTTGCGCACTGCGCTGTGCCTTACAATCTTACACAATACACTGTGAACGTGGGTACCTATTACCTAGTAATATTGAATTGCTGAATAACATAATTCTCTTACATTGAAAGACTGTTCTTCATTTCTTCAATGGGAAAGGCATAGGCCTGGACATAGGTCCAGCAGTGGGCAGACAAAGGCTGACGATGATAATGATGATTATCTATTTAAAATCTAAATTAAATTTACTATTAATTGGGTTTACTAAAGACAGTATTGTATTTATAAATCGAAATAAACGTACTGTTGTATAAACACGTTGATAGGAACAAAGGCAAGTTGGTGGTTTGTTTGGATAATAGTAACAGTTGCTCGTTGCCCGGCTTCCTCGTGTCTGGTGTGTGCGGTTTATAATACTGTTTGACCAGACGAGTAAAGCCATGCTGAGTTATACATGGTCATGTATAGACATCAATTGTCAATTACTAAAGGGATTTAGATTGAACTATTATAATAATTTAAAGTAATGTTTATTTAACAGAATTGATGTATTCAAAAGTTGCCTTTAATTTACCATCTTATTTTACTTCTTTATTATCATTGAATTATTTTCCTGTTTAAGTGACTACATTTTTAGAATGACTCGCAAATATTTCTCATTCTGAAGCACAAATTTATGTAACTTGTAAAACAGTATAAAATGCGACATCAAGACAGACTCTTAAAGATCTTGAGAGATAGCATAAAGAGGCACACTACAGTAAAGCACTCATTAGTACTGACAGCCTTGAGCATGTCTGTCTAGTAGCCAGTGTCATTTACACTCTCATACACGTACATCTAAATGCCGCACTCAGAAAACTTTAATGGTAATTTAAGTAGTCGCTTAGTATAGATGTTTGCTTATCATAGGGACGAGATGATGATCTGGATTAGTAGTGACTAGACCATAGTCAATAACGCCAGCGTTATTGACTATGGTCCAGACCAGTGCGTGCTAGTTGACTTTACACGTATCTCTGAATTTCTTCGCCGATGTATACAGGTTGAATCACGATGATTTTTCTTCATCGTAAAAGCGTCAGATAATGTACATGTAAAATTCGAAAATCGAAAAACATATTGGTACATGGCGGGGATCCAACCTGAACATGTCGACTTCAGTCGTGTCCGGTCAAGAGCTTAACAACTGCGCCACAGAGGCTCTTACGATGTATTATGTATTCCCTTATCATTTAACAACTCTTGAGTGCGTAGTTTAAACTCTTTATTAACATCTCAACACAAAATATATGAAATTGTTTATAAAATGAAACAGTAGAAATCTACGAATTACATGTCCTCGAATTCAGTGTTATTCGGAGTCATTCATCTAGTTACAGTTACTGCCTTACGATTTTGATTTCCTTTATTCCGGTTTTACGTGTTAGTAAGAAGTGATTGCGAATCAGCCGATGTGGGCACATCGCGTGCTGGCGGCGAGGAGCGCTGCCTAGCGTGCCCCATTGTTTCCTCACGCAAGCACCACATTTTCTCTACTATGAGGATATTCCTGTTTGGAACTAAGGAATCTAGTAGAATTCTTACGGTAATTTTGTACAGTACGTAAATATGAACAACATTACCACTTTTTTATTGTTTTTTTTTTTAACTTTAATAAAAGTCGATGTCCCAAAAATAGAGCATGGTCTTTCGTTATGATTTTGAGGAGTCTTTTGTTTTTCGTTTATCACATACTAAAAAGTTTTGTGTGGAAAAAGACAAAACTCTTTGGTTAGAGTCCATGTGACTGCGAGTCTCGCGTACACAAAGAACGCACGGCTTTTTGCGGCGACAACGGGGTCATGTTGATATGCTTATGTACTGACGTTAAGTAATAGAGGATGGAAGAAATAAATGAATATATATTATATAT
The DNA here is from genome assembly GCA_027563995.1 of Papilio gigon. Taxonomy (NCBI): domain Eukaryota; kingdom Metazoa; phylum Arthropoda; class Insecta; order Lepidoptera; family Papilionidae; genus Papilio; species Papilio gigon. Next base: position 1,313,570 of record JAODUI010000012.1, on the reverse strand, counting down.
ATAGGGGATTTTAATCGTAGAAGTAAAACTTTGATACAGTACGTATACCATATAGGACATTTATTTCTTAGTTTTTTTAATCTGTACTGAGTATTCCAAATGATCGTGGACACCCGCGTCTGAACTCCGTACATTGGCCCTAGCGAGTATAAACAAAGGCGTATTACGACGTCGCATTATAGGCTGGCCGCTTTGCTAAATCTCTAGGCGCAGTGCGCGTGCAATGCGTAAATATCGCAACACCACGAGATTTAACATCTTGTGTAACTACGAACTCAAACTTAGGTTTAATAGTGATATTTATCATAGATGTAAAGATACTATAGCCCAGGGTGTCGATTTCGTGATTTCATTTGGATGATTGTTCTCTCCGTAGAATCGAATGTTGCCATTGAATTCGTATATATAGGTACTCAATTGTTTCAAGATTTCAACGTCGTCTGTCATTGTCAATTTTTTTTATTTTTTTGTAAGAAAAAGGAGCAAACAAATGGCTGGATCACATGAGTGGTCATCGACGCCCATGGACACTATTTATTGTTTATGACTCTCCCTTGACAGATTAGGCCAGTGTCGAGTGTTTATGGTATTATTGAAGTCATTGTCTACCCACTGAACTTAGACGTTTTCCAATTCCTTCCACAGTACATGCTCCTTCGCCTTCCGCATTCTTCCTTTATCGTGGTTGCGTTTTAAGATTTAACAAATATTGTATATGAATCACATTTAATGAATAAAATCAATTAGATAATGTAATTTGTCCTGTATTAAAAGTTTCGATAGCAAAGATGTACTCGTACGTTTAGTGTAACTGGATGTGGTTTATTTTGGTGAACAGTGACGCACAGTACGTGCTGGATGCGTCAGTGCAGGCGCAATGACCGCGCCGCTGCAGACTGCATGTCGGCTCCAGCCACGCCAGTCGGCCAACCACGAATCTCTTAACGCTGATTGTTATAAATATATATTTACATCACGTTTTATCGATGTTGGTTAATGTTATTTTTATAGTAAAATAATAGCAGATTTTTGTTAATTTAGAAAAAATTCTTTTATCAGTCCAACTAATTTCTAGGCTTATTCTAGCATATGGCCCACGATAATAGTCGAATGGCCGGATTCGAACACTCGACCACGTGATCTGGAATCCGTACCCTTAATCATTAGGCTTTTGGTGCTTTCAGTATTGATTAATCATCATCATCATCATCATCATCATCATCATCATATCAGCCACACGTCGCCCACTGCTGAGCGTAGGCCTTCCCCAAAGATCGCCATAACGATCGGTTAATCATATTTCATACAAATATTTTTCACGGTTTTTTCATAAACAAAATGATATTTAAAATCGTACTCTTTAAGTAACTGGTTAAAAAAATCTGAAATATAGGCGTCACGAAATCATTGGATGTGGAAGGCGGAGGACCGCGTACTGTGGAAGGTATTGGGAAAGGACTATGTCCAGCAGACAAGGGCTGATGATGATGATGAAATCTTGTTATCTTAATAAATGCTCTAGTATCGCTTAAGTTACGTATCTTATATCTTCATATAAATTGTCGATCTTTTTTTCAACTCTCCCGGTGCATAGGCACCAGACTGCGCGGCGGCTGTAATAGCTGCATCCGGCCTGTCTCCCTTGCGCTCACTCGATTCTCGCCATAGATACTATGAGCTGTATTTGTTCTTGAGCACATAATACCAGTTTGTTGACTGCACAATAATATAGTCTACGAGTTAATGAAGAGGGACGTGTGAAAGAACTCTTTAATGGAAATAAAATGACGGATGTAATTGAAATGATTGTTTAGAGTTTTTTTTAATTTAGATGTGACGTCATTTTTACTTTATTTTGTTTTTCAAATGAAGTATCTAATGGAAGTTGTTCGTTAGTTGACGAATACAGCCAGATTATCGATTTATTAGTCGTAGAAATAGCTTTTGTTTTAGTTTAATAATTTTCCACGTAGTTTCTTGTTATTACTCAACTTTTTAATTAGTTAATAGATGTTATGTTATGTAGAAAATTTTAGTAATATGTCATGTTGTGAAGGAGAATTTCTACCGTTTCATATTTCCACAAACAGCTTGATATAACGTGTGTCGCAGCATTACTTGCAGTTTACTATCTAACCACAATTTCTTGTATGATTTTGTATGTGCCGTTAATGATATTAGAAAATACAGACTGAACGTAATGCGTTTATTAAAACGACATAGAAACAAGTTACGCTTAGATGTATGATTGTAGAAGCGAAGTTCACTGGCTCTGTCCACCTTAGTTTAAACTGCGTGTCGATGATGAATTTCGACACTTTTAAACACTCTTAATATGTATACTTTACATCAAAGTTTCTAATAATAAAATGCACACAACAATGAACTCGTAAAAACGCTAGTCTTTTCTAACAATAAAAAACAACTAAACAAAATATAAGTGTGGTTCTAACATTAGATCTCACAACGCGTCAGTTTATTTGAAGCAAGTCACAGGAATAGGAAAGTGTTACGGTGACGCACGTCTACAATGACTATTAATACGCAGGAAGTAAAAGTTGCTAATTGACTGCACAGAGAGCATAATTTAATTGAAACTACAGTCGAAATGTGTTCATTTTTTAGTATAGTCTGTTAGTATCTTTTTTATTTATATCTAAAATTAGCTTTTGTCTGCGACATCTATCAAACAATTACAATCGTCTATCCATGTTGACTTTCACATTTATAATATGTGGTGCTTCAAAGTGAAGGAGATTGTTAATACTGAAATGTTATTTTTAGATCAGTTGGAAACAGGATATGATGTAATCAGTTCCTCAATCTTCTCTTCTATTACAGATGTCTATCCCCATTGAGTGAAGTGTCGAGATTGTTTAAAAATACATTACACTTGGACAAACGTTCTTTTAGGATAAGAGAAATAATATTTGTAAGGATTTTTTTTGAACAAATTATGATATAATTCAACAATTTCAATGAATCAAGATGAGCGATGTTAAACGATACCTTGATGTAACCACTAAGAAGCATCGTGACAGTTGACTGGCTCTTGTGTGTACCGGCGTCCGTCGGTGTGTGTTACAGCTTACAGATAACATAAAACTGCGGAACAAGTCTGCACGGAGATTTATATAATCATGTCATGACTTGGTTGTCATATATGTTTGGTATCTTTAGCGCTAACCATGCATACACTATACTAGGAAAGGACCTAATACCGTACATTTATATCGGCTCTTTCACTCCCAAGTAATAACTGATTTGTGTTCATTCATCAGAATCCGTCCACAAACGCCAGGCGATATCTTGCCATATAATTCAAACCTCTTCAGAATACTCTTAGCCCTAACTGATTGCAAAACAATCTATCGTGATTAGATTTCTCTATCTTTTATATCAGATTTCGTTAAGATTGATTTGTTCGCCAAAATCGTGTTGGCTCAGCTTGTGTTAGAATATCCTATGAACATACCCCATAAAAAATGAAAGGGTTACAACCTGCGTACATTGTCAACAGCCACATGTCACGTCATGTGACCTGGATACCTCTACGTAAAGTGTTCGTCTGTTTATCATTGTCTATTTTAATAGCCGCATATCTTAAGCACACAATATTCTCATATTTTACTTACTTAATTAAAACTTTGTGATTATAATTTAAGTCAAGTCAAGTTCCACACTAACATAACTATACAATTGAGAAAATTTTAGTCGTCTATCTTCATTACTTACACTATAACTTAATCTTCCGAGAGTAATCAATAATTGTGGTATTTCTAACTTTATACGTTTGTATCTGGAACTGTATACAGAGTACCGAAGGCGCCATCTTGCGGAAACGTTATAAACGAATCGAGCCGTTATCACTTAACAGTCTTAGTTCCTTGTTTTTGATACTAACTTCATTACAAGATTGGTAGATTCAAATACATTTAAAATTTAGTATACTTTGAGATACGTCCTTTGTAACAAACATATCAGCGTTATTGTTTGTAATAAAGTAATATTTATTATATACCTGCTATTACATTTTATGATCTTAAATTATCATAACTTATTCAAGAAATTCATCTCTTTATAATTATTATCATGTGAAATGTAATGTGCGAACTTTAAAGTTAATAAAATTTTAATTAACTAAGCTCATATAAAACAAACGTTCGTTAATTATTCTTTGCGATAGATATTATTTTATAATAATATTAAAAGCTTATAAATTTCTTAAGAACGTTTTAATAAAATTTCACCTTGTCAGGAATATTGAAGAGTCGTTGAGCTTTACTTCCTTCTAAATGTGGGAGATGCTTCTCTTTTAAACATTGGGAAAATCATATTTTAATTAAAAACTACAATTTACATAACATGTAAAAATATAATATTGCCGTCTTGTATAAAATAATACTTAGAAACCAAACTACGAATAATTGTAGTTAAAATCAATATTATAATTTTTATGATGTTATTAATCACAAAGCGTCTATCGTTTAACGGTTAATGGTACGGAATTCCGATTACGTGGTCAACAGTTCGAATCCCGCCATTCGACTATTGTCGTGGACCATATCCTAGCACAAGCCTAGAGTGTAGTTAGAGTCGTCAAAGAAATTTTAATCCACAGTAATGACTTCCAAGTATTGGATTTTATATGTTCATATTATTCTAGTATATACTTAAAGCAGCGTTAAAATAGGCTAGCTGCTGTAGACATTTTGTATGTTACATCTCCAAGACTTGAGGAGATAAATTAAATATGTATTTGCGATGTTGACAGGCTCTATGTACATTGTATCCGCGGAAACAAGCGGAACATCTTGTTCCTGACGGTTTTTATATAAGTCTGTAGCTTTCATGTACAATTTAATTGAAATTGTAATATTAAAGCGAACAACGATTCAACGTTCCTATTCACGGTTTGTTGATATTCAAAATTCATAATATTTACAATAGCTTTTTATTCGAGAATGGTTAATAAGTAAAGTTTAACATACATTTTTTTGTAAGAAAATAATTATCGGTTAATGTATTGCATCAGCCGAGCTCGCAAGTGATGACGTCTTAGTTGAAGTCAAAGCTCTTACTTTGTTGAAGAAGTCTTGGACAATCCAATATTTTTTTATAATTTTTTAATATCGAGTATTAAAGTAAATCTTTGATATCTGTTCAAAGATTAAGTTCAATACGTTTTGTATACGAAGTATAAAGTTATAATTTTTATTAGAATGTCTTTATCATTTCTTTCACAGAGTTGCCCTTTTGGTAATGCTTCAAATATATGCACCAATGCTTCTTATATATTTTATTTCTCAATCGAATTTGATAAAAATATTTGATAACGTAAAATCTGGCAAGAACGAAGTATGTATTACCGAAAGGCATATTTGTTTCATATTTGGGGGTTCAGGACGTGATTGGGGGAAGACAGCGAGTTGGCATTGAACTTGCTAGTAGGGCGGAGGTGTGTCTTGCAGGCTGCAGCGCTCAAGGCCGTCCGCCGCATAGCATTGTATCACCCACATCGATTTATCGAGCGGCGCGCGCCGGCCTCCCTCGGCCATCCCCCACCAACCCGCGACACCCCCGACACCCCGCGACACCCCGCCGGCCCAGCGATGCCTCCTCAAGCCCTCACCTCGCCTCCTTAGGCGACTTTTATCTGCTGTTTTCTCTTCTCTTGACAAGCGCGGCGTTCATAATTCGATGACGGCGCTTTATAACTGCCAATGTGCTTGTCTTAATCTTTTTAATTGATAATTCGTATTAATCTCATTAATAACGGAATATTTACTTACATTATCCTACATCTGTAGTACACTGTCGGAACAACACAGGAAAAATCATTGCCAGTAAAGTGTATTAAAGTAAAGCTCCAGACAATCTTATCACCTCATTTAAACGTAGGTACAAACGTCATCTTTAATACAGGGTAGACCCTATGACATGTTGCGTAAAATAAGTTTTTTTTTTGTCAAAGTATACCAAACACTCGATTGAATGCAATCCTCTCTAATGACCCAGTTCGGCGGGATTGATGGTCGATACCTTATCGCTATCTAAACTTCACAACGGCATTCTATTCTGACATTTGGATGATCTTTAAAATTGAATACACCAAGGTCAAATGAAACGATTCAAGAAGTAAACTTTGATAACGTGTTAATAAGAAAAGTAGTGTTGAGTACTGAGTACATATCAAAAGATTGTGAATGCGTCTTTAGATTCATGTACCAGAAGGAAATGAGGAAAAAAGTAAGGTAAAATTAACCGTATATTTGTTATATCATCGCACAGAAAAACAACTACATTTTTGATAACATAAATTTTACAGGAATAAAGCGCAGTTCCGTCGCTAGTTGTACTAATGTTTGACTTATCATCATCATCATCAGCTCATTATACGTCCCACCGAGAGGCTCAGAGCCTACACTATTATTAGACTTTTAGAACTTCTAAATTATACAATGAGGAAGACAATTAGATTGAATGCTTGATGCTATCTTAGACCGATACGATATTGGGCACACCGTGTATTACGATAATTGCTTTTAAATCACTAGTATAATGTCAGATATCTCAATCTCTGACCACCCCATTAGCGTAATGAGATCGTGGCAATGTTTAACTAGTATTTTTTTATAGAGAAAAGAAAAGCGAAATAGACTAACCATTATAGGATCAGGTATAATATGATTAAGATAGTTTTTTTTATTTATTTACATTATTTCAATATATTTATAATACATTTTTAATTTAGTGATGATACATGGAGCGTTGGTGGCGCACTTGTTGTTGCAATGTCCAGGTTCGATTCCTGCCATGTATCAATGTGTGTTTCGATTTTCGAATTTCATATCTACATTATCCCACGTGACGGTGAAGGAAAACATCGTGATGCAACCTGCACACATCGGTGATGAAATTCAAAGATATGTGTATACTACTGGGTCAGCGTGGTTGACTAGTCACCCCAAAATCATGGTGGGCTCTTAGCCTCTCAGTGGGGAAGTATAGTGAGCTGATAATGAATAATACATACTGTGCCTGTCTCTTATAACTTATACCGCTTCAAGATCATCTGGCAACTAGAAAGCGGAATTTAATAATCAAAATTCTAATTAGAAACATAGCGGCTTAAGAGCGAACACAACGTACTCATGTTCGCTACGTATAAATTTGTTAGAATACTGTTTGGTAAAGTTGGTAGCACTGCGAGTTCCACAGGGTCTGGGACATCGTTAGACGGTACCGCAGTCTGCATACAGAGCGACCTTAAGTTAATTTGCAACGAAGTCTACTCTCGAGGGAGCCGCCGTCGATCCCGCCAAACGGTGCTTTGATATGCTTTACTATTCTGAACATGTTTAGAATATATTTGATCTTTTAATATTATAATGACTTTTCGGATTGTTCCCGGTTTGTAATTACTTTTACTGTAGCGAGTATGACGTTTATTTTTTTCTAAACTAATTCAGGTAAATTACAAAAGTTTACGTTTGAAATTTATCTGCAATAAATAAAGGTATTCACATTAATAACATGAGCCTTTTCTTACTGCTGGACATACGCGTTCTCCAATGCCTACCACAGTAAGCGGTCTTCCGCCAACTAAAATCTTTGAGTTGTTTTGTCGTTGCAAACATTTGTTGGTAGTGGTAACTTCGCTCGTTTCTCTATATTAACTATATGCTTTCTTGGTTGCCAATTTCTACTATGAAGAAAACACATTTACTGTCCAATCAAATCTCGAAACATATATATTTTGTAATGACTAAATCCTTAATAAAAGCTTGGAACAAATTGAATAACGCCTAAATTTGAAATAGTATATTATACTAATAATTTAAAAGCATTCTAATATCATCACAGAAAATGTTTAACAATCTAGGCAAACATTTTACAATTTTCGTGTCTACATCTTTATAAAGAAACACTAAGAACTGCGCTCTGATAAGACAAACTATAACAGTTTAAAAAAATATTTACATAACTTATTAATTGGATTGAATGAATACCACTTATAAAACGGCTTAATTCACGTGTAAATCGGTGTCGGTACCGACTAGTTTCGAGCCCATCGGGGGCACTT
>JAODUI010000012.1:1287353-1305384 GCA_027563995.1 Papilio gigon | reverse complement strand
GAGCCCAGCGCGCCGCAGGAGAACGTCTACGAGACCTGCGTCAGGAAGCTGGTGGAAGCGGCACTCGATGGATACAATGCTACAGTACTCGCTTATGGACAGGTCAGTAGTTCCATAAGTTATTTCTATTAGAAGCCACCAAATAAACAAAAACACATGAATGTTTCAACAGATCCAAAATACAGAATCAGTTTATATTACCCAAAGGTATGTCTAAGTACATGTGCGCTAGAAATTTTTTAGTTAACATATGAAAAAAATATATAAATATTTTCATAATATTTCGCAAAATGCACGTCTTTATAACTATACTTACTTAAGTGAAGATTCGAACAGTGCGTCGGCATTGTAAGACGACACCATGCGGGCACACTGACGCTCTGAGCCGACAGGATGTTTGTGGTTACAATCATTCACTTGTCGGAGTAATTAGATAACTATGACTTTACACGGGAATAACGTAATTTTGATGCGGGCTACCAATAAATTGTTTCTAGTATCTATTATTAACCTATGAAAATATAAGGTTCTAACAGCCAAGAACAGTTTATATATCAAAAGATCAATGTAAGTTTGACTAGGAAGTAACTAAAGTACTCTCATTCATATCTCTCGCAAGAACTGTCCAATTTGGGCAAATTATAAAGGATAACATCTTAATTGTTAATTAATTCACGAGTCCAGCAAACGGTGCAATTTAGAGTACCGTTCGCCTTTGTCCGCGCGTGTCGGCCGACCTTTGCCTCAGTTCCGCTGAAATAATAAACGCCGCGTAATTGTTACATGGCGCCGGTCATAACCAGGGGTCAATAGACCAGAATTATATGCCACTGGGTAATATGGGGTGTATAGTTTTATTTAATGCTAAGCAAAACGAAAAATTTATATTGTGATAATTATTTTACTGACCGAAAAACTTACTTGTCATATCGTCTTTGTTATACCCTTTCATAAAAAAATTGCAACGTGGTTTTACTGTTTAGTTCTAACAGCAAACGATACGAAGACCTGTTCATGAAATATCTAGATTTATATTTTAAAATAGATGCGAACCTTTAACTCTGACTTTGAGAGGACTACTAATAAACAAAGGAATGTTTATTTCAATTACCATATATGAATCAGATGCTAATAAATATTAACGATTAATTCATTAAAGTTGTTTACCAGGTGTGGCGCCTGTAATTAATTCTGCTTTTAAAGACAATAGCAGAGCGCCAATGGACGCAACACAGAATGTAAAACGTCGACTATCTCACGCATCCTATCGATTATATGCTAATACTTGAGATCCTGGTTTCATTCAGCACGTGATGTAATTAACACAGCATTAGTCCCATACCATTCAAGGTCTAGATCTTGTTTACTGAAAATTATGTCATCTTTCAATAACTTATGCAATCAAAATTTCAATTTCCATTATTATTTTCGAATCCTTTGACTCAACTTCTGGTCTTGTGGCCCGGTGTGTTAAATTACTGGTTTATTTAGACTTCGAGTTTTTGTAAGACAATTGTTTACAATATGCAGCTGAATGCACCATGACAAGTGTGGTATCTTCCGACTAGGGCACACATGTGTCGGGCTCATTGACACTTTGTTTTTGTACTGCAGCCATAACAAAACTTTACTACTGTATTTCATTGTCATAACATACCTTCTGTTATTGTACCTGGAAGTACATGGCAACGTGTGTGGTCTGATCTATAAATATTATATAGAATAGAAACAGTGCAGATCATAAATGTGACATTAGAATAGTATAATTATCTTCATCTTATTAGCCACATGTCGCCCACTACTGGGCGTGGGCCTCCCCCACAGACCGCCACGACGATCGGTCCTCCGCCGCCCTCATCCGGGATACTCGATGTAGTTTGGTATAGGATATGGACACTTAAAAATTATTAAAGTCATTATGAGTCATTTCTATATTGTCATTAATAAGCTTATGTTCACCTCAATCCGGGACAGCGTACATACATGTGCATACAATGTCGCACGTCGTTTCCATTACTAAAGAAGCGGTAGAAATATTGTTGTCTCTGTTTATTCGAAAAAGATTAAGAGAGATGACACTTGATAGTTGTGTCGGCAGTGGAAACCGACGGTAAGCAAACGCAGTGAGCAAACCTCGGTGTCAGCTGTCAACGCGTCTCGCTTCACGCACTGTAAACAAACTTCATCATACTAACGTTGTTACGTAAAATAAATTCTTGTACGATAGGAATACAGTCTATTTTTAATTGAATTGTATTCGAATATAAATATGTACAGTGAGTTTGGTAATTATGAAACTTAAAACTGGAACATAAACAATTATTAATTTTCATTGACTAACATGTTCTAGGCTGTTGATTTATTGATAAAAAAAATGTGTCATATTTCATTGTAAGCGATTTAGCATTGTTTTAAAAATAATTAGTTGAGTTTGTGATCAGTGAAATGTTAGAATTGAGCGTTTATTAAGATTTCTGACAATGGTCGAATGGTAGTACTATTTACGTCATCACTTTTATCTGCCTATTCATTACATCATTTACCTACTTCATCATATCATCATCATCATTCATTATTCTTATAGGTTTTGATAGGTATAAAGGCCCAAATGGGTCTCAACTCAACAATCTTCAATCGATCTTCATCGTGTCTTGTTTAACATTTTTACATGTTATTTAGTGACCTAATTATTTATTCAAAGGGTTTGTCATACGCAATAGACAATTAGTTATGAACATCGTGATGAGTGAGAGTCCCTTCGCACGCCACACACTGCATACAAAGGTAATCGCCTCCTGCATGCCAATATGTCATAACTGTAACATTTGCATAATTATACCATCACTTGTGTCCTAGCAACGGTGCTTGACACCCAATTTTAATTATGTATTTATGTTGGTCCTCAATTAAATCTTCCAACGTGCGCTGGCAGTCGATAATAAAAGCAGTTATTACCAAAAATAATATGAATATTAAATAAGTGACGAAAATGAATGGCAGGGAAGACCGTTTTCTATAAATTTTGTAATCCAAGTTATCCTAACGAAGTGATTCAACAGTGAACAGCATTCTTTTATTCGTTCCAAATTACGACCGTTAACTGAATCACATTTATCTTTTCTTATCTTTACTATGATAATAATTTAAGCAATTAGAATCGCAGGTATTTTTTACAAACGACAAAATAACAGATGGCCTAATTATGAATTCAACGAAATTCATTCTAAATAATTGCAAAATACTCATCTCCGGCACAGACGCGTCCACCGTTATTACCGCTTGTTACCATGACAACCGACGGCGTTTGCATCATTGTTGCAATGACTAAATATTGTGCTCTATGTTACTAACATCCATGGTGTTGCCAACACAACATTCTTATAATTTTCTAAATTATTAATTCCTAATAATATAGAATGTATATATAGCTATGGAAATATACTATTTTTGTTATCTCGAACACCTTTTAAAGCTTACATACCGTTTTAACCTTTTTATAATCAATTCTAGTACCTTCGCCCACCTTTATCTAACACGCTGTGTTTGCAAATATGAAAAGGGCCTGATGAATAATAGTGGAATATTAAATGACAGGATCAATATAAGACTAGTTACTTAAGAAGTTCGTATGCTCTATATACCGTGATTGCGAGCTGCGAGCGAGGTTGCGCAGGGCCGGACACCGGAGACCACTTGCCGCGGGTGTTATGTTACCGCTTACCCGTTTTCCGAAGGCTACAATTGTGCGTGTAGTTCGTAATTATTTTATTCGTAAACATCAATATTTAAATTAAATTTTAGTATTTAAATTAAAGAAGTTTTTTACACAAAATTTGTTTATATACGAGAATGTTTAAAACGGACACCCTGTACTGCAATATTTTTGTACTAATTTTTTAAGTAAGTTGGAATTGCTTGAAATAAGGAAGTGTCTCTTATCTTTACTTTGTCAGAACCCTTGAAATGCTTTTTAAGTTAATAGTATGAACATTTATAAATACATTTCATAAGCCATTCCGATTGGTTATCGACGGATCCTTAATTGCAATTTCGAATTAAAAGTAAATTTAAATATTTAAATAAATCTATTAAAGGCGATGGAAATATGAACAATCAATTCTGACTTTTCGTATGATCAATTAAACAATCACAAAAATCGTTTACCAAGTATGATAACCATTTTATAAGTTCTGCAAACACCATTTGTCTCGTTAACCTTTGACGCTTCGTGGGTGGCTCTCTTAACCTGAAAGGTTCGTTATGAAATCACAAGGATAACATGAGTTTTAGTGCCCTTTAGTTTAATGTACTTTAGTATGCCAAGACTAAATTTAACGGTTAAGTCACATATATTATTTATGTTTAAAATTTATTATTTTGTTTTTTTTTTTCTGGCCACTAAGATTTCGTATGCCAGTGGAGTCGGTTGGACGTGTTAAAGTTTTCTGTTAATAAAACATGAAACTAGCAAAGGGAATTAACCTAGAAGCAATGTAGTAACATCTACAAATCCAGAAAAATGTATATCATCTGCTTCTTTGACACGGGGTAAAGAGATAAGCCTCTTGTGTACGCATACCGAACAATTACGTCAAAGGGTGCATGATAGATGCGTACAGGAAGAGGGCGGCTTAAATGTCTGACTTATTACCGACGCGTAAAATACATCTAAGGACACTTTTATCCGAGATGATGTCTTTTTCTCTGTGATATTTTTTATAAGAGACGGGGTGAACGGGTGGCGGGACCTCTGGTCCTTCGCAATACTATAGGAACAACAGATACGTTGGTACCTTTTGAAAAAGATAAATTGCGAATACAGGCAATGTAGATGAACGAAAAGCGAACAACCAATAGTTAGAGCTTGGTTATTTTGTTATAAAGGTTTATATTGTTATGAACTACAATAACTAATCAGATAATTCGTCCGACAGCCTCGAGGACAATTGGTCGTTATTTCGACCTAGTTATTACAACAAATAGAGCCACTGCAGCGATTTTTATTATACTATACAAATTCTTACATTTAGGATCTAGTAGGAAATTAGAAAGATTAGAGAGGTAGGTAACTATTAGTAATTTCTAAAATATGGACTTTGTCATTTATAACTTATAGGAAAGGCTCTAGACCTCTAGGCGACGATGCGAGCCAAACATATTTTGTTTTACATAAAGGTAATGACCTTAATTTTTCGCAATAAGTCATGGTAATGACACACCGTGTTAAATACTTGAATGTTCATTTAAACGCTCATTAAACGCGTGTTAAGGTTGAATTGTGCTCCCACGCATAATGCCATTGTACAACTTATACTAGCTGTTGCCTGCGACATCGTCCGCGCGGATTTAAACAAAGACTTAATTAGTGCCTATATGTTCTTCCAGACTACGTTTTACATATGTGCCAAATTTCATTGAGACCCGTTTAGCCGTTTTCATCAGCCTTTGTCTGTCCACTGCTGGACATAGGCTCAATGCCTCCCACATTATGCGGCCGGTCTGTTTTGGAACCTAAAGTTTGATTAAGCTATATCATGATAATTATACGTAGACAGTACGACTTAACTATATTCATGAGGCGGATGTTGTTAGATTCCTTTGCTGCCCACACCGTACTTGAATGTGCCGTACAAAAAAAGATCAGTATAATTATTACCGTGTAATTCCACTGCTGTTTTTATTGTGTTATAACATATTGTCATCCCTTTCATTCTCTTTGACAAAACAGAGATGTCTTGACGCAGTCAGGTATTCCACGGTAATCTAACCAGTGTCGCAACTCAAGCGCCGACAGCCCGGACGCGCGGGGGTTGTCCCGGCGCCCACGAGCCGACCCACCGATACCTTTTAATTATAACATGTTAATTTATCATATTTACACCTTTGACTACCGATTGCTAAACATTTTCGTAATTGGCAAACAGCGAAATTTAAGATTTGCGTCTCGTGTTCCTGAATAAAAGGTGTAGTTGATATCGTCGAAGAAATAATGACGGCTGAAAGTATTTTCCGTTGCAAACAAAAGAACAAAAATTATATTCTCATGAAAACTTTGATTTCATCATTCTTTTTTTCTAATTTTTAAACATTCAGTTTTACTAATATTTCTTCAGACCATGTCAGATAAGCTTGAAAAAGATTGTGGTAGGATATGGTTCACGTCAATAGTCTAATGTTGAGATTCGAAACCACGACCGCTAGATCGGTTGTCTATACCCTTAGCCATTAGCCTATCGGCGTTTCTTTAGTAAATTTCATTTATGTTTGATGTAATTCATGCGATCATTAAATTAACTATGTTAGCATTGTGCTTTATGTCAAACGTACGTAGCGATACCGGCATATCGGGAATATAAAGGTACATTATAAAACAAAAGAATAACGTACATTACTACCTAATTCTAGGCAGATGACGGAATCCAGGTCAAAACAATCATATCCAACTTGTCCGTCGAATAACGCAGCAATTGTCTCGGGCAGGTGTTCTCGAGGCCTGGTCGTCGTTCGACCTTAAATATTTTATTAAAGGATTTGAGTAGGCGAACTCGATTATTAATTTAATGCGTATATTATATCAATATTATATTTATAAATGATTATGTTGAACCTCTTTGAATGCGAGTTTTCTTTTTAAATACAACCATAGTTTTTTTTTTTATTCTATAGAAGTAGAATGTTTGTAACCTTGATATAGTAATGAGTTGATAAAGGAAACCGTACGAATGGCAAAAAATAGTCGACAAAGCGTTAGCCAATTGTATTCAGACTCGCGACATTGTATTATATATAGAATCGATTAAAGAATCTAATAGATGAGGTAACATTTCCTTTTGAATACATTGATTGTTTTCTATGCACGTCATAAATCCTTAACGATAGTAAATCTATGTTAACCGGTAATGTAATTACGTTTTGTTCGTTCCTAAACGGATCTCGTGTGAACGTAAACTGTAGTTGATTATTTGGTACGAAGTTCTATTACCTACGTTTTCTGTGACGTAATCAAACATGTGTTATTGTCTACAACACGTGGAAAACAATAGCTCAATAGTTCTAGTGCAAGCTTATCTTAAATCATCAGTTACGAAAGATGTCCGCTAGGTGTCGCTCACGAAATAAAATGGAGTAGTGAGGTATAGACACATGTGATTTGAGCGTACCCAAAAACTCATCATAGTTTTTAGTCATCGAATCAAAAATCGAAAACAAAAGGCTGTATCGGACACAATATACTAACAAAAATGAAATCTCTCGTTTCCTATGTCAATAAAGCTCGTATAGAGAAATAAGTAAGTACATACAATGCAAAAACATTAGCGTAATGTGGATAAAAACTTCAAAGGAACTGTAAATCAAAAACGAATAACAAAAGAATGCTTTTCATGCTTACACTAAGTTTAACGTACCTTTTCTATAAGAAAAGGGGGCAAACGAACAGCGGGAAAATAATGATCACCGCCGCTCACAAACATCTACTTTAACAGAGCATCTGCAAATGGATAAGACTTTAAAGAAGAGTACAATGTAAATGGTACTTTAAACTTATATTACACGCTGGAACTTTTTATCTCTTCGTCTCGTTTATCTTTTTTACTTCATGGATACCGAACTGTGCATTTTTTATAATTCAAAGATTTGCAGATTTCCGTTAGTTTACTAATATTGATACCATTCTAGGTAAGTTCTTGTCTTTTATTTCCAAAAAATATATTATATTTTTTTATATAATTCATTAGAATTGCCCAACATTTTATCGGAGGCCAGTAAATGAAGAAATCCAAAGTTTTAGTAGCCTCATCGATCACTGAGGTCATTGCGTGGCCTCGGGAACTGCGTACGTTATTAGATATACGCCTTCGGTTTACTTCATTAGAATTTTAGCACTGGCCGGTCGGGGCGCAACGGTTTTTGTTGTAGACAACATTTATGGAAACTTGAAATTTTGAATTAAGAAAAAAAAGACATTCGAATTATGAATCTCCTTATTTTAATTCTGTTAAAATAGAATAGATATGTAAATAGAAGATTTGTTATTATTTTATGCATGACAAAGATCAAAGCAATGCAATAAACATGGATACTATAAAAGTTATTGTATTATATGCATAAAAAATAAAATGAACACGCAAATATATTCCAGAATATGCATCCAACCTATGTTTGGCAAAAATGTGGCAGTGCGTTGTTTCCTTATTTGCGTAACTTGGAATTCAAATTCTAGTCTACATACAGGGTGTTACCATAAGCGCCGCACCGTATACGGTGAAGCGGCGTGCTCTGATGCCTGTCGTCGTGCGTTTCCTACCTAACACTATGGTGCTGTTGTGACTCATATCTCATTGTGTGGCCCCACTCGGGCGCACGCTCGCTCTGTACTGGCCTTAACTTAGCTTTCACTCGAATTTGGTGATGTTCATCTGATTTCGACGCACGATTGTTCTTCATTGGTAATGTTTTGTTAATATTGCGTAGTACTTTAGTACAGTTTATACGACGGCTTATATAATATACTTTTGAAACCGGTTTTAAATATGTTTATCAGACGTGGACTTCAGCGAACATCTTTAAACTGTGTTAAGATTTACCTTAGATCATCTGTAATGGTAGAAAGGTAATAGAAAATCAAATCTAAATACTAAAAAAATATTTTCGATGTTCAACTTACACGCAGACTTCCATCGCACACCGGCAAGGGTGACCGAACCCCATCAAATTACACTGCTAGGGTGCAAATATTGAACTTACCCACCCTCTATTAATTCTTTTAATTTTATCGATTCTCTATACACATGGGACTTGCAATTAATAATGAAACTAATAACAAATGAATGTAAAAATCAATTGTAACGCAGAATTTCTTTTAAAAAGAAACCATGTGCGGCGCGGCAGCTGAGTTTTACGATCGTTTTCACGAAAAATCTATCTCTATCGTGCAAAATGGATCTTCAGATATTCGCTTTATCTTTTGCGATCAGCATATCTTCATAGTTATATTAACTGTAAAGTGGTTTTGTCCAGCATTACATCGATGTACCAGAACTAATCGGAATTGGCGATTCGACGCTCGCTTTGATTCGATACGATATCGATATTGCGAATTCGTTTTTATACTTTTTGCTAAACAACTTTTTATTTCATTCCATCATCAGCTCGCTATCCACGCCACTGAGCGACTCGGTACCTACCTAAGGGGTGACGCGGCCATGACAGAGGTAAATGTAGGAAATTTCGTTTGAAGTAGATCCGTGATTGAAACGTTGATTTCATTTCAATTAGTGTTTTGACACTCAAATTCCTCTTACCATGGACATAAAACACGTTTTTTTATAGATACATAAACTTTGTTAAAATGGTAATAAGGACGCAAGGCCGCGGTCGTAAGCGTTTAGGTAATATTTTTATACGCACAGCTTAATTACGTAATACTGCTGGATACAATTGACAAGCGTTTAGTTAAATTAGATACACTTTAACAAAACATAAATTCTGTTGTAATATTTGGCGCGAACAAGCAAATCCCTTAATTTCTTTCGACATCCATCTCTTTTTACTAAATAATTCCTTATAATACTCTTCATAATATCTCAATGTTCGTAAATCGCTAATGCTCCCAACTACTGCCGTATTACGCGATCACACCTCAGTGACGTCACACGTGCGAACATGCGTTCTTGTAAGCGGAAAAGCGAAGCCGCATTGAACTTGTCCTACAGTTAGTGGCAATCATCGCCATTTCTGTCTAAACTCTATACTTTGGTGTGGTAACAATTTTACTATACTCATAATACTGTCGTAATCCAAACGGATTTTTACTATACCTGGTTTGTTTGTCATATTTCGAGACTGACAGATGTACGTCAAAATTGTTTCCACTTAAAGAATGGTTAGTTCTAAAAATACCCTTCATATGTTCATGTATAACGCCAACTATGAGGGAACAACGTCTATCCTATAATAAACCCATGCGGGAAATACCTGCCAATTACTACCCAGTACTGACACCCATGAAATAGCTTTTTTAAAATGAAAAAAATACTGCGATCGGCGTTTTTTTCACGGAACACCTATATTAGTATATTGCAAATAAATGGTAATGAAATTAAGTATTCCGCACTGGTTTCATCATTGAAGCGATACCATTGAAGTCCAATGTCACATGCAGCGTGCGGCTTGCATCTTAACTCTGACATAATCGCAAATTTCGTAATCTATATGACTCACATTATTACCACAATGTCGTCGACAAATAACTGATAACTGAGTTAAAATGTTTAAGGCGCCATCCTTTTTAGAACATGCTGTATAATAATTACGTAAACGGAAATTCCAACTTTAACTGTCAGTAATAAGGGTTGAATTCGTTTAAGTGTATTACGTACTTGGCATTTGTTTAAAAGTATCGCCAAGTATGGCGTTATCAGTACTAATCTCTGCAACGATAAAGTGTGGGCAGACGGAAATGATAACACTACGACCGAATATTAAAAGATATTGATTTTCCAATTTATTTAAATTATGCGCATTTTATCAAATACAAAATTGGCGCCACTGATAGCAAAAAAATGACAACATTAACCTGTCTAATTATGAATTTAGTATTATTTAAAAATATCGAAAACGACAATTTCGTGAAGTCGATAATTAATTGTACTAACACTTTGAAGCCGCGTATAATTCCAGCCTCCTTAACTTAAGTTTGCAAACTAGTAGTATTTTCTACCAGGTGACAAGGACCAATGTCATATTATGTGTTGTCAAAATTGTTATAAGATTAAGGAGACAAGAAGAGGCGGAGGACCGCATACTGTGGAAGGCATTGGGAAGTGCCTATGTCCAACAGTGGGCAGACAAAGGCTGTTGATGTTGAAGAAGAATTGTTATTCTTACAGCGAAGTTGTCTCTAATTAAAAATACACAGACTACTGGAGAACCTCATTTACAAAGTCCCTAAAACTACATATAAAGGAATGGTAATTATCGAGTATTTAATGCATATTAACACGTTTCATTAGCTATCAGAAATGACCATCGAAGAATCGTATATCATTGCATCCTTATCTCCAGTAGTCAATACCAGGGTTATCTTTTGATAACGACTATCGAGGAAATGTCCAGCTTTGTGTTGAAGGGTTATACATTGTATTGATTAAAACTTTCTTTTCAAGTGACATTTAGTTTCTAATTTATATAGATGTCTACAGTCTAAAACAGATAGTGTTTTGTTCTTGTACTTAATATTGTTATTTTAGTTTGCGGGAGTGCATTGGGTGCGGGCGACACGTGACTATCATCGTGGCAACCGATGGGGGAGAACTACGTTCAGCAGTGGAGGACTTTAGTCTGATGATGATGATGATGATATAAAATATTGCATACGTCATAAACAAAATATGTAGAATTAACTACTTTACTAAACCAACACTAAAGTTCAGGTTAAGTATATATTAATTGTATAATAATCTTGAATGAATTCAAACAGTGGTCAATGAGGCGCTACTGTTTGTCCGTATGTTTGTACGTGGTGTTGCGCCGCGCGTCCTCGCCTGTGTTTGTGTTGTATATTAGCGGATCGTGCTTTACCCAGTTATGACGAGAACGCTACTTACAGTTGAGTACATTGGATACGTCATACAGTAATTTTCTTTTTAAAAAACATTTTAATTTAACGTAATTTTAGATGTTTTGTGAATTGAAATGATTGTTTGGAGCTGTTTGTTCTCATATTTTTGTACTCACTTCACTTTCTACTAATTGTTTCATTTATAAGAAAGAAAAGGAAAGTTTAAAAAATCGTTATTAACAGACTTGATAGTTAAAAACATTAAATTTCATTTGAACTACGTTTCCTTAAAATTTTGTCTTACTGATTGTTTTTTAATTAAACAATTTTTCAACCCTACGAGATACGTTTAAAAGTATATTGTTTAAATAAACCAGCATTACTTCACACATCGTAATGTTAGCGTATTTAGCGATATAAGTCATTCTGGAATTGCCTACCAAATAGTAACTACTTAAGGCGCAGTACAAAAACTTGTCACAGCAAAAACATTTACTTCCCACAACAAAAATATACAAGGTTAGGATAATTGCTTTAAGACGTTAACGTTTTAAATACGCATGATTCATTATAAGAAATTGCAGCTATTATAAACTGCAATTAAATTCTTATAAATATGCTTACAATGCAGGAACTTTTTGCAAAAATAAATTTAGAAAAAACCTACATTTAATCATAACGAACCAATCCATGATCTGACTTAAATTCCTATATCCCCTTAATGAGCCGATGTCCGTCCACAGTCGCCAGTTTACTCTGTCCTGGGCACTCCGTTTAACCAAGTCATCATCGATGAAATTATCATCCTATGAAAGTTCGCTCCTTAATAATAAAATTCGATATGAAACTTCGCGATGTTTTTTATAACCATAACGCATCGTTAAAATCTGAGATTGATTAAAAGATTAAAACAGCTCAGTCGTTTCGTATAAAAAGTATGCACGAAACAATGCGGCGTGGAGCGGCTGTGGAATTGAACGGCGCGATCGATAGCCCAGCGGAGCCCGTCACGTGCAGGGAAATCCGTATCGTTAGCGATAGCCAACACATCAGAAAACGGCTGAAGGGAACACGACAATTTGTGGGTGCATTTATGAATATTTCAACCGATACTAAGCACTTTTGACACGCACTTCAACAACTTGATTTTTAACAATTATTTTACAGAGAAATTAGGAATTATTACAAGACTGATTTCAAACAAAAGTTCCTTTTTTTTTTAAATAAAATGTAACCAGATTTTTGTTAACTTACTAATATTTCTTTTACCAACTAAGCTTTAGGAATTTTGCTATGATGTGATCCACGGCAATCGTCGTATGGCGGGATTCGTACTCACGACCACGTGATCAGAAATCTGTACCCTTAACCATTAGGCTATTGACGCTTAACATTACGCATGCATTATTCTATAACTCCTACTTTTAATTATGAATACAAGTCGGGAAGCACTAAAGAGGAGTCCGGTACGATTGAAGTCTCAAAGCATTGATAGCGTTACAAGAATTTTTGTAATGTCGACTATTGCATGAATCACCTTTCATGGTAGAGTGGGCATCTGATAACATTCCTGCTATTGTATCCAGTACCTAGTTTCGCATCACCGTGCCGGACTTTCACTCCACTCATTGTGGCCTCCGCTATCAGATTGAAAGTAAAGCTTCGTTTTATATTTTATTTAATTTCCGTTTGTCACTAAACAATTGTGATTGCGATGATTCCTGAGCTTCCACGCAGATTTCATTGCAGGAATGCCTTCTTATTATTGCGAATTTATTTTATAAAGAAATAATAATCGGCCATTGTTCGAAATTCCAACATAATTCAAGAATTTTTTTTTCTAGATTTTGTTTAATCGACTTATATAAATTACTTGTATGTTATATATATGTGCAAAGATTCTGACTTTATTGACATTATCATGTTGTACCAAGTTTTCATCAATTCTCTCTGAACAAAACTAAACATAGTTTTAGTATTCGTCTGGCCGAGTTCATAGATAATGCAAAGAGCATCATTTGTATGTAGGGCCGTACCTTCGGGTGCTCGGCAGTGCGGGCACGTGCGCCGTCACAGACGCGCGGACGCCTCGTATAGCACGCTTTGCTTCTAGCCTTTACCACGTGCCCATTATTTATTGCTCCTGTTGACAATGCCTTTATTGAATTTTAATCGTTTTATTAGTACAGTCGTCAACACATTAATTTTAAAAATTACTATTGAAAGACGCACCTCCCTAAATGGCAAAACATGATTATATTTGGGTATGATTTAAAGGTTTTTTTTAATTTTGTCAACAGACAGGCTCAGGCAAGACGTACACGATGGGAAGCGGATGGGAGGGCGAGGGAGACGGGGATGAAACGCGTCGCGGCATCATCCCGCGCGCCATCCGCGACCTGTTCGCCGGCGCCGAACAGCGCGCGGAGGCGGCGCGTGCGCAGGGCCAGCTGCCGCCAGAGTTCTCAGTGCAGGCGCAGTTCATTGAATTGTACAATGAGGACATTGTTGATCTACTCGATCCCGCCAAAGATCCCTTCGCTAAGGTAAGAGCTAAGGATTGTCTTGCCTTACACAGAGTTTATCATTAAATAAGTCTCACTATAGATTCTATATTAAAAATACACTAAGGAAATGCTTAAGTAAACTGACAGTTCAAACTTTGCGTACACACGGGAGTTGTGAATGGTACCTATTTCGCGTCAGTGTAAACACACTCTTATCTCTACTAAGCCGTGGTTAATTCGAAATAAAGAAGATTGTAAAAATGTTTTAATAACACCAGCGTGTAATTAATAATTGCTTAAACATCTTTAATGATGGACGTTCATGAATATAACAAGAGATTCTTTGCTGTTCAATTACTTTA
This sequence comes from Papilio gigon, assembly GCA_027563995.1. NCBI lineage: Eukaryota > Metazoa > Arthropoda > Insecta > Lepidoptera > Papilionidae > Papilio > Papilio gigon. Next base: position 1,290,955 of record JAODUI010000012.1, on the reverse strand, counting down.
GTGGATATTTGATTGATGAAAGTGGCTGATTGTTTACACGTAACAACATTTAATACATATGCCACCGATTCCACTAATAAACACCCGTAGCAAAATCTTCGTTACGACAGTGGAAACTGACAGTAAGAAATTGTTTTTTAAAAATATTACGTTAGCATTCTGTTCGTCAACGAGAAATGCTGTCTCATAGCATTTATTGTACTTCCGTTCGTTGACTTACTACTGCCGTAACACGTATTAAATTTAATAGAACTTATGTCATGAGAATTAAGTTTTTTCCATATTATACTCAGGTGTAGATATTTTTTATGTTTAATTTATTTAATAAACTCAGAGAAACTTTGTTAAAAGACTTTGTTAACTTCGTCTGACTTTAGGAATTTGTTTTAAAAGTGTAAAGTTTCAATGTCTTGTGTGTCGGCAGGGAACACTTAGGATAACAGAAGACGGTTGTGGCGGTGTGAAAGTGGTAGGCGCATCAATGCGTGCAGTCCGCGGCGTCAGGGACGCGCTGGGAGCTCTCCACGCTGGGGCGTTAGCTAGGACCACCGCGGCAACTAACATGAACTCCTCATCTTCACGATCTCACGCCGTATTCACACTGTTACTACGACAAAGGCGACTGGCAACGGATCAGGAAACAGTTGACAAGGAGGCGGAGGCAGACGCCCCAGAACAGTACGAGACACTTACTGCCAAGTTCCATTTTGTAGATCTGGCCGGCTCCGAACGACTTAAAAGGACGGGTAATATTTACTCTATTTTATCGTACAATTTAACGTTCAGAAAATCATTATTATTTACGAATTAAAATATCCAATTTCCAGTTTTTAAAATTAGTAACGATAACTCAATTTTTGAGTGACTTTAAAAAGTTTTTTTTTTAATTTTAAACAGTTTTTTTTTTATCTATTCTAAAAGTTTCTTACAAGTCGATACCAAGAATCCGAGTAACGTATTATACGTCAACACAAACGTTATTCTTTTGATTTAGAAACGCGCGACTATTTCTGCATCAGCTCTTTGACAATTGATATATCGTTTCCTGGTCACCTCCTCACAGCAACGTTTAAAAGAACATCGTTCTAGAACCTATTTCAGTAGTCTCGGTATAATAAATTTGAAACCATAATGGCGTAACAAAGACATTCTATTTTAGAAAAAAAAAACTATATCAAACTATCAAAAACAGGATGATTTAATGTATCAGTTTCGAAAGCATATTTTGTTATTTAAATACACTCTGTGGGTTGAAAATAAAATGTTAAAATATTCATTTCAACAACTATGTTTTCGATCTCATTCCTACAATATTGATTCGTATTTTCGGACAACACTTAACACATTATTTGATGACATTGAGTTTAAAAGCTTTTTTTTTTTAAATGAAAAATGTAATTTTTTTTTTACTTCTGCTTATCCCATTTTACATCTTTATCTACCAGGTGCAACGGGCGAGCGTGCTCGTGAAGGTATTTCCATCAACTGCGGGCTATTAGCACTGGGTAACGTCATATCGGCGTTAGGAGACAAGTCCAGGAAAGTTCTGCACGTGCCCTACCGGGACTCGAAGCTCACCAGGCTGTTGCAGGATTCCCTTGGCGGTAAGCTTGATGATCTTTTTAGCCGATCGTACATTGAAGAGTTTTTTTATTGAGAAGTACATTTGGGTTCGGCTCTTGCAAGAATTATAGTAATATATTTGTACTAGCGTATGTCTCTAAGGCAAGAAACTTAAATACGATTTCTGTAATGTAACCAGGTAACAGTAACACAGTAATGATAGCGTGCGTGTCACCAAGCGACCGCGACTTCATGGAAACCTTGAACACGCTAAAGTATGCAAACCGCGCGCGCAACATCAAGAACCGCTGCGTAGTGAACCAAGACCTCACCTCGCGCACCATACACCAGCTGCGGCAGGAGGTCGCCAGGCTTCAGATGGAACTAGCTGAATATAAACAGGTACAACTAATTCAAATATTAGGTAGGGGTGGATGGTTTACATCCACAGGTTCAAATCTTATCAAGTAATCATATATAATCATATATCTGGTACACGAGAGATGTAAACAGTAATAATAATGCCAGTAATTTTTTATCCAGGGTAAACGCATAGTGTCGGAGAACGGGGAAGAAGGTTGGAGCGACGTGGTTCAGGAGAACGCGATACTGACGAGCGAGGTGGAGGCGTTGCGGCGGCGAGTCAAGGCCATGCAGGGCACCATCGAGCAGCTGTCCGCTAGGAACAGCGAGCTGATGGCGGAGAAGGCGCTCGGCACGTGGGCGCCGCGGGACGGCAGCCCCGACGCAACCGACTGCTCGCTCACCACGCTTGTTCAGGTAGATTTAGTAATACACTTCATATGAACTGCGTGTTTTGTTGTTATTCTCAAAAGGGATACGTTTTTGTCGTCGTTGCCAGGGCTACGTGACGGAGATAGAGGACCTGCGCGCGCAGCTGATGGAAGCGAGCGCGTTGTACGAGGCGAGCCGCAAGCGCGAGGCGCGCACGCGGCACGACTCGCTGCACGACCCTGCCGCCATACTAGACGACGCCAAGAGAGAACTATACAAGGTCACACAAAATACATAAACTAATTCATTTACTGCTAAGTAGATATTTAAAAGTTATTAACACCATAATCTGCTTATGTTTAGGAGAAAGAACTATTGGCTCGGAGCATGGGAGAGCTGGAGTTCCAGCGCAAGCTGGCGACGCAGACGAGCGAGAGCGGAGAGGCGAGGGAGCGGGAGGGGGAGGAAAACGGCCGTGCCGAGCCCATCGGCGAGCGCGAGCGCGCGGAGGGCGAGAGCGCCGGGGACTCCGAGCCCTCAGACCGCGACGACGACGACAGGTCCGACGACGAGAGGGACGAGGAGATCGAGGCGGAGACCGCTGGTATGTTGCCATTCTCCATTACTGCTACTAGGGAAGATTTCTCTTACAATTTACACTAAGGGAGACCCTATATGACTCTTAATGCGCCAGGAAGTTGCAGTTGTATGAGTGCGTATCCGCGTGCAGGTCAACGTATGCTGACGATGCAGCTGGCAGCGCTGAGCGAGGACATCGACACGAAGGCGCGCCTGATCGAACAGCTGGAGGCGTCGCAGCGGCGACTGGCGGCGCTGCGGGCTCACTACGAGCACCGCCTTGACACCTTGCACCACCAGATCAAGGCCACCGGCGAGGAGCGCGACAAGGTGCTCGCCACGCTAGATACGTGTCGAACACCGCCACACACACTCAAACTTAAAATTATTGGTCAACTTAATCACTGTTTATTACAAGAAAAATATATCTATTTGAATCCTAAGTCATTACCTTAATTTTTAACGATGTGTTGTATATTACAGCTGCGCAAGCGTCGCCTCCTAGTGAGAAACTGAAACGCGTTAAAGAAGAGTACGAGCGGCGCGTGTCGGGCATGGCGCGCGAGCTGCGGCGCCTGCAGGCGGCCCAGCGCGAGCACGCGCGGCTGCAGCGCGCCCAGGCCGCCACCGCGCACCAGATACACGCGCTGCGCAACGACCTTTCGGATGGCATATGCCGTCCATTAGTAAGCTTGGAAAAAATGTGTGCCGAATAATTGCGACCT
>JAODUI010000012.1:1266607-1278936 GCA_027563995.1 Papilio gigon | reverse complement strand
CCGAGTTGCACGTGAGTTAAGCCGTTTTATAAGTAGTATAGTGAAATGTCTCACGAAAGTTTTAATAGTTTAATTATACACTACACTTAAAACTAACCGTTACATACACGTACCCGACATGACCACGTAAGTACACATTGGTATAGAGGTGGTCAGATGTCTTGGCGGCTCGGTACGCACGAGTCGTTGTGCAGAACAGTGCAACACAACTTTAGGTACACCTACACCGCCGGTACGCCGGCGCAGATGATCTCGAGCCGCCGAGATATTTGAACACACGTGTAACACGGCGACACAGCTTGCGCACGCGTCGTCGCCGCTCCACCACCCGCCGTTAACTCAGATGCTTAGCTGAATTGAATCTTATTCTCTATGACATAAGGTTGTGTGTTCACTACTATCCTCTACACGACTAACCTGACATCGCTTTGCTAAATTCTATCGTATGAAAACGATGACCTCTCTTCCACTTTTACGCGAGTTACCACGTGTTCTGTTTGATGTTTTAAATTTTAGTTTTTGATATTATGTTATAAATATTCAAATTTTAATTAATATAGAATGGATATATTTACCTTGGTTCGATATATTTTCAAATGTATTTTTGGAAGCATTAATTTTCTTTAACACTTTCCTATTTCATGTCACTTCACTGTGTTACACGGTTCTGGAGGAACCTTTGTGCTTTCGGTGTTGTACTAAATACTTTTTAGATGTTATTTCATCCTACCTAGTCTACATGTTGATGGAATCGTTCAATAGTTCTCGTAGTGACCCTCATAGCACTAGTTCACCGTTAGTTGCATCATGCTAGTCAACATTTCAAGTTTGTCTTCTCTTAGTTATTCTTAAATACTACTCTTCTTCTGGATCTATTTCGTATTTTCTTTCTTCTAAATTACAAACAAGTTTAAACCTTTAATTTTTTTTATGGAAAAATGATAAAAAACAAAGTTAAAATATCAATAACTGATTCAACAACAATAACTGAAATCGTTTGAATGCACTTTACTTGACTCCCGTTTTAACGGAATATGTAAAAAAAAATCAATAATGTACGATACACGGTATGTTTCAGTGACGGACGCCTTCGCATCTGGCAAGTGCGGCAGAGCAGGTGACAGCGCGGGCCCGCCACCAGCCCGCGCCGCGCCTGGCGGTGACCTCCGCACACTGGACGATACGGACCGGCATTTACCCCTGATGCGTACCAGAACGTGCCCATGATGCGTACCAAAACGTGCCCATGATGCGTACCAGAACATACTCGAAACCATCATTGTATCCTAACGTAGACGTGAGTCGTGTCCGCACGTGGCTCGCGCCTCGCAATTCTTAACACGCTGGTTTATAATATCTTCAAAATGTTACATGAAGTGTAATGATACGAACAACACTCACATAGTACTGATATTGAAGATGATTTTAACGATTTTTTTTTATTGTGTAAAAGTTTTTATTTCCATCTTGCGATCGATTCCTCCGACATGTTTACTGACGAGAATGGTCTATCAATTTATCAAACGGCATCAAAGGCTTTCTGTATAAAAATAAATGTCAATTATTAAAAGTGCAGTATGTGATGCGACTATAAAGCCTACAACTGGGCTCGCTCGTGTCATTCGAATGAGTTAAACATTTGACTAAACAATGGTTTGGACCATTGGTATCCTATAGGAATTGTTAGATTTAGGTTTAACTGTGTGATAGCAATAAATTGATAGGGAAGCTATTTTTGACAAAGCTTTAATAATAATTTACTTACTGATTCAGTTGCACGCTAATAATCCGAATATTAGGTTATATACTAATTATATATGTAGAATGTTAGTGAAATAGCTCCAATATGTATCATTGTATACCTTTATATATTTTAGCTTAAACCAGTGTTTCACCGATTTAATTTTACATGATTTTCCCAAATTATAATCTACAGAATTGTGTTGCTGCAGGTAAAAATGTTTTTTTAAGACTGGTAACACCGGTCCCGTACTGCTTAAAGCCAATATGATGCACAAATTATTTTTAAATGGAAGTTTATAGTTCGAATCTATTTAATATGCGGAGAGAAATAGATAGGTTATTAAAGATATTAGAACTGACTGTTTATATCATTGACAATACATAACACTACAGAAATTATATAGGACGTAATATATACTTCAGTAAATAAGTGTGAACTGTGGAGTGTTGTCATTTGTAACAATAGTCTGTGATTAATGATTAATCGATTATATTTTTGTACATTCCAGCGCTACGGGTAGATGTAACATTTTATGTTTAAAGCCATGGTGTTGCCAACACTTGAAATAAATACTCCATATAAAAACTACCGCATGTTTCAGTGTTCTTACACTTTGTTTGTTTTTTTTTAGAATTATACACGTCATCGATTTATGAATTACGTTAATATACTCACTAAGCAATTCTTAGTTAACAACTTGTTGGTGATTTACAATATACCGAGTATTGTAACGGAAATCAAAATGGCGACGTGTACAATTGTAATTTTAAACTATTATTTTATGAATTGTAACAAATAATTGGTCTTTTTGTAAAATGTTAATAAATTCATAATAGTGGAGTGTTGGAGCACAATGGCAACATTATGAAAGACCACAGAGTGACTTCGTCTTTTTTATATTTTTGTAAAGGAAAATTAAAGGAGGGATCTATTTAAGAATCTCAGTATGACGTATGTCTTAAAAAATATAAGCTTTGTTTCCACTGCGGCGATGTCACTTGAAGGTCACTTGTATGGACTGTAGTTAAGTTTATTCAAATCAAATATTTGGCTATGAATTTTGTTTTAACCTTTTATTTCCTTTCAGTATTATTGTTTTGATTTTTTGTATGTTTAAGATATTGTTGTGTTCATATCTCGTGTAAGTTTTAATCGACTTTAGTGCAATCACAAATATTAGCTAAAATATAATTTCTGAGTTAAATAAAACATTGTGTAAATCATAAAATATTTAATTTGGATTCACAGTCATTTTGGTAAGGATTTGGAAAAATTAAAAACGAGTACTGTTCATTATCTTTATTTGTTAAACTTAAATCCGAGAGTCCCCCCCCGCTCCCAGGGGCACACAGCCTGACCGGACATATAAAAAACCTGCGCAAACTTTTCTTTGCATACATTAGGAAATGTAATAGAGAAGCCGATTGAAGCGCCCTCTGGCCAGGCTTTTTTATTCGTGGTAAAACTATTACAAAATTGTCTCTGTTTTTATATAAAGAGACAGATGACTATAATTTAAGGATTCAAGCATCATATAAAATTTGATAAACTCTAAAATATATATGAAAATGAATTGTAGCAATCGAACAAATATTTTTAGTTTTTAATCTATAATTTATATACTTTATACACACCTATTATATATCAAAATACATTTCACGATGGATATTTTTTTTTTTTTTCATTTTGTTTTGTTAAAATAATTTTGTTTGATCCATACTTCGCCTGCACGCGTCACGTTTACCATTTGTCAATATGCAATAATCTCATACAAGTTGTCGAATTATACTCTTGATACAAGAATGTGTTTTATTTCACAACACTGTTGTCCGCGACACTGCAATGTCAATCATAGTAAAACATGTCTTCCGCGCTTTGTCAGTATTTGTATTTGGCGTGTTTGCTGTGCTTCCTGTGGTAGAAGGCGGGGGGCGTGGCCGGCGAGCGGCGCCGCCTGTCTCGCTCGCGCTCCCGCTCCCGCTCTCTGTCTCGCTCGCGCTCGCGCTCGCGGAAACGATCGCTCTCTCGTTCCCTCGATCGGGATCTTGAACGTGATTTCCTTTCACTGAAAAGGTAAGAAGCAGGCAAAATAAAAAAAATAACAAAGGAACCAGATGGCAGAATGCGTGTCATAGAAAGATATAATTAACAACACTCGCAAATTGCTATAGTAAGATTGTACCTGTGACGGTTCCGCTTCGGCGGAGGCGACAGACTGGGTTCTCGAGACTTCTTTGACTTTTTAGAGGATATTCTAGAAACAAATGATGGAAACGTTACCAACATAAATCCGAATGTTTATTATTACACATCTCGCGGGAATTTGGCGTAGATGTAGAACATAGTTTGGAAGAACACTTGGACTACTAAGATTTTTTTTTAAATTCCGCGTTAACGTAGTCGCGGCCGCAGTTATAAAATATAGAAACATGGAATGATAATGATAAACATCGATGATTTAAAAAAATAATGCGGACTAACGAATAGGTGTCGTCGTCAGCGGGCGAGCGGCGCCGCGCGTCTGGCGAGTCGCGCACCTCCTCCTGCGCCTCTTTCGCCTCCTTAGCAGCCTGCGAATGTTGAGAACGACACTAGATTTTACAAGCTTTTAATTGAACTATCAACACGCGATTAGCTCAACAGACTTCAAAAAAGTCTATAATAGTTAGCTAGTCCATTCCAGATCGAAACGTTATAAACACAATAAATTATATTAAAACTACAAATTGTTATGGTTCCCATGTTAGAAGTTACCTTTTTGATGAGCTTGCGCCGGTAGTGCTGCAGCTGCTGCTGTGCGGTCAGGGCGGGCTTGCGGGCGCGCGCGCCGGACTCCAGCTCGTCCCCGTAGCGCAGTACGCGCACCTCGATGTCGCGCAGCACGCGCCGCGACAGCGACAGCTCCTCTGCCGCCGCGCCTGCGCCCCGCGGGGACTCCGCCCTTAACACGTACACATTTTAAACTCAACTATCAACATGATTAGTCAGAATAAATACGCTACATAATAAACGTCTCTGTCACCTATCATGTGTGGGCGTCAGTGTGGAGTCATGCGGCGAGGGCGGCTCGGGCTCGGGCTCCGGCTCCGCAGTGACGGGCTCCACGCTCTCCCAGCGCGATGGCACGAAACCCGCCACGCCTGCGCCCGGCCCCGCCCCGCCTGCGACACCGGCCCCCTCGCCCGAGCGCTCCGCCTCACCCTCCAGCGGCACGCCGTCGATGTCTTCTTCGACTGTTCAATCAAAGAACAATACATAATAGAACATAGCACAAACTGCAAATAATTCGATATGACGTTAATATTAGTGTTGCCTGTACCCGGCACACCGTCGATGTCGTCGTCGGGGCGGCGCGCGGCGGCGAGGCGGCGAAGCGCGGCTCCGTCCAGCGCGCCCTCCCACGAGCCCGAGCTGGCGGGCGAGCGCGCGCCGGACTCCCCGCCCGACGCCTCGCCGTCGCCCACGCCCCCCGCCGCTGCCGCGCCGGCGCCGTCCTCCTGCACACCGAGAACACACGCGCAATTCAGGTCTCCGCCGATAATAACTCTCTCGTACTTATCGAACTGAACTTCAGGCCATGGTCCGTTCTTGAAGGCACTAAGCTATTACAAACAGTGTAAAGTCAGTGACAAGACTATACCTTATCGTGTCCTAGGAATATGTCGTTGATGTGCAGCAGGAAGTCGGTGGGGTAGACGGCCCAGTCGGCCCAGGCCTGCAGCACGCGAGCCACGCGAGCGCGGAACCCCTCTTGCTGCAGCCGCGAGCCCATGCGCAGCATGGCCGCACGCGCCGCGCGCATTATGTCTGGCAGCCGGCTCTGGAACCTGATAAAATACATTCTTATGTCAACAATGTAATATTTTGCATTTATAATTAAATTTACGGGCTGTGAAGTGGGCGTGGTACATACGCGCTGCGGTAGGCACTGGCATTGGTGAGCTTGGCGCCAGCGTTGTGCAGGATGTCGGACAGCAGGTAGAGGCGCGCGGCGCGGCGCGGAGGCGCGGTGCCCTCGCCGGCCAGCGCCTCGGCCAGGCACTGCGCCACCTCGCCCGCCGCCTCCGCGTGCTCCAGGCACCACGCCATGGCCTCGCCCACGCTGCTGCGCGACGCACTCAGCGCGCGGATCAGCTCCTCCAGCCGGTCGCGCTGACTGATATCATTTTGAAATTATACTTATGTTTAATTTTCTAAATTCTACTGAAAGTCATAAGCCATGTCGGTAAGGTCCGGCACCTGTTGGAGAGCGTCCCGCGGATGTTCTCTTTGGCGTCGTCCTCCTCCACCAGCTCGTCGGGCATGCCCGCCGTATACAGGTTCATGACGGGCGGCCGCCACACCGAGCCCCCTGCGACACCGCGCACAAATACATTGATGACATTTCTTTTATAATAAAATATTACGGCAAAAAAGGGGTCACTAACGCCCGGCGGCGGACTGAGGACGTGTGCAGAACCAGAGGAACTGCAGATGAGTTGTAAACATTGGTACCTTCAAACATCCTGAAGTCTTGCAGCGCCCACTGCTTGGGCGAGTCCCCCTGCAGCATGGAGAAGAGCTTCCAGCGGTAGTAGACGTGCGCCGGTGACTGGTTCTCGAACAGGAAGCGGAAGAAGGGGTTGTTCAGCTCGCGATTCATTATGATCGCCTCGAACATGGGGCCCTCGCGGATGACGAACTCCACCATGCGGTGGATCAACATTAAGATGTTCCTGGCAAATGTCTCGGAACATCATTATTCATTCCATATAACACAAATAAATAAAACTAAGGGTTTAATAGTTAATAATACAGATTTCACGTGGTCGAGAATTCTAATCCCGCTATGCGGCAATTGTAAGTCTAACACAAGTTTAAAGCTAAGCTGGAGACATACAAGAAATATTAATAAATTAATGTTAATCCTTTAACATTAAAAAGAATAATATTGGCTTCTACTGAAGTTAACTTTAGCAAAATTGACAATGTTACCTACCTCTCTGTGGGCACCACGACTTTCACAATCGACTGTGACAATATCTGGAAAATGTAATATATAAATGTTACCATAATAAACAGAACGATGGCCCCGTTGACAGCTCAATTCATTTTGATAATAACCTGATCGTAAAGTTTCTTGTCTTCTGCGTCGTGCGGGTAGTAGTCTCCGGGCCGGATTCTTGGTATCTGAAATGTTAAATTAAAAAATCTTGAGTAACCTAGGTCTAGGCAAATGTCGAAGCACAAGCAACAGCAAGTCGATGAACAAGCAATCGTCGCAGTGTGACCTTGCCGGCGAGGTGCTTGGGTGGCTGCGCGTTGAAAGGCAGGCCGGAGGGCGGCGGCGGCTTGCTCGGCTGCTGCAGCGCGGGCGGGATGTAGATGGGCACGGGCGGTATCACCACCGCCTTACCCCAGCCCAGCTTCATCTCGTAGCTCATTATCTCCTTGCCTACAATTATTTAACACATTCCTTAGACTTTTGTTCCACAGTTTTAGCATTGGAAACCTACGGTCACAAAAAAAATTACAGCATTTTTTTGCCAATGTTTTTGAAGTAGAATGTTCTATAACTAATTATAGCTCGGAGAGTTAATAATGTATACTTTATTTGTATGTGTGGTAGAAAGCAGAAAAACAAAACTATGGTAGTACCATTAATACAACGCAGAGCGCGCTCGCCGTCCTTGCGCGACATGAAGGCGACGAAGCCACAGTTCCGGCCGCGAGCCTTCTCCTCGTCGGAGCGCGGCCACATGATCTTGATGCTGGCCAGCGGGCCGTAGCGCCCGAAGATCTCCATCAACTGCTGCTCCGTTATCTGATCATATAAAAACATAGTCTATAGACTTACAAACATATATAGGTTGCTGGAGACATTTTCTTTGGGTAAATTTCCCCAGAGTTCGGCCATAAGTGAAAAATCCATAATTAAACATAATTAATTTATCAAAAGTATTATTGACTATGTATTGTATAACATTTATATAATTTTAACTACAATAGATTCACTGACCTTTGGGTTAAGGTTGCCGAGGTAGAGATTAGTGGTATTGGGGTCTCCGGTATCATAAGAGCCAATATCAGGTATGGAGTCCAGAGCAGGCTCGCCGCCGACGACCCCGCGCTCGCGGAGAACATTTTTATATTTGTGTCGTTCTGATCTCTCTTCTTGAATCCTGAGTTTTTAATACATTTATTATTAACATGATTTTATTGACAAAAAACACATAACACAATGGTTAACTTCTAATACAAATCAATAGAACTCCGCTTAAACAAATCAAATAATGCATAAGTTTGCTGTCAGCTTATTGAAACCTTATTGAACACATTCAACGCCACTAACTCATTTTACAAGTTTCATAAAAGAAATCAAAGCATGGGAGGTGTTAATTCTAATTATTCATGTTAAAAATAAACAACTAACTGTCTCAATTCCTCTTTGAATAGTTCTAGATTACTCTTCTTTTTATCCTTGTTGAGTTTGGTACGAGGGCGCAGGATGGACTCGGGGCGTGGTGAGATCTGCACCAAACTGCGCAGGACATCTGCTTCAGTGCTCTGTTTCTTGTCGTCCAATCGAGACACTGGCTTGTATAACTTGCCCCGCTCTGATGTATCCTCCTCTGATTATGTACCAATTGTTAAGGTGAATTTTTGAATAAAATAGATATGGGTCCTTTTAGTTTGAATCACAACAGTTAAACATTAATTTGGTTATGAAATGAAATAAAGAAAACAACTAAAGGCAGCAGATTTTTCTGGTTATATTTCGTAACATCATTGAACACATTAAGTAAAATATTACTTATTATTTAATAGCCAGTTTAACTTACTTCTTGCTCCTGCATCGTAAGTTCCAGCTTTGACCCACACCTTGGAGGTGGTACTGGGTACTTCTTGAAATGTCTCCACAAATTCCTTGAATACCTAGAAATTACATTTTATTCCAATAAACTGTAAAGTCTGTTGCAGTTCACAAAACTTTTATTCTGAAATATTTAAACACAAAATTGATAACAAAAAAAAAATTGATTACTAAGCATGTCTGTTTGAATCAATATTAAGACTTTTAAGAAATTTCATTTATTTATCAACTCGAGGCTCAAACAAAAGTTTTATATCGAAATTAACATTTCTATTAGACTTTGGGTCTTAAGGTAACATTAACATATAGGTAAATGTAAATTATGTATGAAATTAGATAATAATAGCAGAAAAACATTTGCAATAAATCGGATGTTTTAATCCAACTCAATATGACAACATACATGAGCAGCCGCTTCCTCTTCTTCTTTCTTCCGAAGCTCCTCTAGCTCTTTCTTAGATAAATTTCTGGTACCCATTGTACCTTAATTTATTTAGCTGTTAGAGCATTAACATGAATATTAACCACTTTTAACGCTACAAAATCTTTCCTATTCAATCGAAGAATAATGTACTACTACTTAAAAGTACTATTAAATTAAAACATCACGCTGACGCTAGTCACGGTTCTTCAATTACATAAGTATACTATTAAATCAAAATAATTAAAACTTTTTAACATTGTAAACAACTGCAATTATAACCTATATTTATAAATTACGAGTTTGAAGTGAAGTGAGCTTTGAATGAATGAAGAAGCTAATGTCAAAGAGTGTTAAACAACAGACTATATAAAGTAACAGATTAATAGCAGTGTAACGTATATTTTCCATAATTTTAAGGAAAAGACTCCCGACCAATTACCATGTAACAATGGTTTTATTAAAATTATAGTTTGTTTTTTTTAAAGGAAAATGTAGAAATTGTTTTGAGTAACTCGCTTCAAATAGTTAGTTCATACTATTTGTCTAGAATTTCCTACTACTATGATGTTCTCATAGTAGTAGGAATACAAAATTGTATATCTCCGACACTTCTTTTTCAAGATATTAGGGTTGGTAGAAAAAATAAACTACAAAAACTTATTGATTACATATTTATTGAAAAAGTATACATCAAAAAGTTTTTCGATGTAAAATTAAAAAATGTGTTTGTTTTTTCACTTTCCGCATCAATATGTATTTCTTTGCATGGAAGAATATTTTAGTTATATTTCAAACGAGTCGTGTTGATTTCATTTTTTTTAGATTTAAATGTTTTTTGTAAATTTCATAGGAAACATAATTATTAATGATTCGTGTAAAAAGCAGTAGTAGCCTCTGTATAAAATTTAATTCTGACAATTGCGGTTAATTGTACTCAGCTTGTTGACTTCAAAACATTACTTTTAGATCTCGTCTTTTTTATTCCTACATACAATTATTTAATTATACAAATTACTTATACCATTCAACACTTAGTATTAAAATATATAAATAATAATACAATTACATAGCAACAAATATCTACTAATAATGCATTGCTGAATTGAGGGCGTGTTTCCATATTCCACATCTATACATATAAAAAAATAAGCCTTAAATTTAGAACCAAATTAACGCTAACATAAATGCATTAAACCCAAAACTTATTACAAGTGTCACAAACAAAATCCCTTGTTGTTTTAAAAAAAAATACCAATTAAATATTGTTTAGGACATCCATATTTGTTTGCCACCTTTGTCTTCACGTTTGAGTTTAAAAACATAATTTAGTACTTTAAACTTACTATAATTTGATAATTTTTAACATCAACGTACATTTTAAAAATAACAAATACTGACCTCTAGTTAATCTATAAAAACAATTTCAGAAAAACATAAAGTACATTTTGTACCTTCCATGTGGCAATACTACAAATTGTGTATTCCAATTGGCTCAAAAAGGCAAGAACCCAGAGCCCTATTTAATTTAAAATATGTATTCCAATTTATGAACGAAACTTTGCGCGGTATTTTGACAGGTGCATTCAATGGAGGAATCGTACAGCTGCACTCATATCTAAGGTTAAACGTAGTAAGACATTTGTGCATCGAATTCATTAATCTACAAACACATATTTTAAATGATATAAAATTTACAAAAGTTCATTTCTGTACAGCAAAATAAATGTACAAGTCATAGTATAAACATTTGTATTATTATTCAGTTTTTATTAGAGAGCGCTAACAGCTCCGAAACATACCACACTGTTCATATGCGTTCCGTTCCATTGTAATTTTAATTATCAAAAACAATATAAATTATCACTCCATTAGAAGCAAAACAGTACTACAATAAAAAAAACGAAAATTAATTGTATTTTGATAAAAAAAAGAACAATTGTGTTCAATCAATAAAGAATCTGTGTAGTATTAATTAAAAATAAATGTTGCGAGTAATGGAATGTTTTGTAGCCGTCAGAGATCGTCATATAAAAATCCGAGCAGTATCCCTGGCCGACAGATCTGAATCGTCCATTACGGAATTTGACGATAAATGTTATATAATGCAAATATATTTATGGGATATTAATTAATATTGTATTAGTTCTAAAGTTTTTAACGCGAATAAAGCAACCCGTGACTGTATAAGAACATTATTATCTTTGTTTTTTTCAAAAGGAAAGCGAGGCTTAGCTGCTATACAGCATGTTACAAAATCAGAAATTATAATATTTTGAAAAAAAAAAATGTACAATTTTTAACATAAATGTGGCAATAATTTTATTAGTTCGTTTTATAAAAATAAAAACAATATATTTATTACAATTCATTGATATAATCCTGTCACATTATTTTCTATTAATTCTGAAATTATTACATTATACAGATAAAAAAATGTTTTATATTACTAAATGCACGTTACCGAATCAGGTTGTACTAATTCCATTAAAGGAATAATTCGCTCGAATGATCGCTTTACACCTAACATTACACATATAAATGATACAAACATAAAATTGTACTTGCGTTTTGATCAATTTGTTTGTTATTTAAAATAAATTTTTAATTATTACAATATACATTGAATAATATAAAATTTCTTTTCTATAATACTTAACATGTTACACGCACACTTTCATATAAAAATTTGTTTGATATTAAAAATGTTGACGTAACTTCTTTGATTTCGCAAACTGTTTAACCAAATTCAAATGTTGCCAGTTAATATCACTTTGAATATTACCAATAAAATATTCTCGATTAAACGTACACATTGCCAGCTCATTGAATTATGTTTATTAACAGTATATTTTGACACAGTGTGCATGTAACACAACTCCGTCTAACTAATGCAGAATACCCGATCTCCTTCCGTGCACTTCAATTTGAACTTTAATGCGAGTCGTACAGAGTTCAAACTTCGTATCCATTCGAAATTGACTTCGGTGTTTTACTCGGTGTAGGCAGACATTCTTTACCAACATATACATAGGGTTGAACCGGTTACAGCCGGTTATAACTTGAATATTCCGGCTCGAAGGACCACATTTATTATTTCTTCAAATGTCAAGTCTCTTCGTCTTAACACAAGGAAACTATTATATACAGGTAAGGTGCAGTGGACAATTCCTTGTATTTACGAGGAGCGCGAGCCGCGGTCGAAGGTTGCAGGTCGCAGCAAGCGCGGCGGGGAATTACGTGTTTAAATTTAAAACAGACGTATTGAGCAACAGGCGTTGGTTATCTATTAGTTATTATGAAATAATTTA
>JAODUI010000012.1:1228996-1260680 GCA_027563995.1 Papilio gigon | reverse complement strand
TAAGAATTTGTTAATATTTTTTTTATGAATAAAACCTCTCAGGCCTTCGAGTCCGCGCCCTTTAGCCGCAGTCGCGCGAAGTCTTCGAAGATTATATCGTCGTCCTGCTCTTGGCCGTTCTCGTCTCTGAATCATTAAATTCAAGTTTATATAGCCTTGTTTAATATTTATTTTTACACAGTAGCATGGAGGAGATAGAATTAATTAGAATTTATAAAACAAACAACTTTAAAGGCACATAATTTCAGCTCATACGTACGGGTGTGGGTCGAGCTGAATGAGGTCGTGGTCCTGGTGGGGCGCAGGCTCGGGCACGGCGCGCGGCGTCTCCTCCTCCGGCTTTGGATGCATCAGGATGAACGGTAGCTCCGCACTTAGATCCCTGAACATATAGTTAAGTTAGAATAAAATTGTGGGCAATCAAACTCTTTTACGATATTGGTATTTCAAGTGACACTCACCCGCCTAGTGGTCCGAGACACAATTTGACCTTGACCTTGTACTGTACTATGATGCCCAAGTTCTCGCGCTGCGCCGGGTCTGCTATCCTGGTGACATAAATACGATAAATCAATAAACATATACTATATAAATGCTAATATTATAAAGCTGAAGAGTTAAAGGTTCTAGTCTCAAGAACTATAGGTTGAATTTTTTTTTGATAGTCCATTTATCGGGGATATATATAACATACCGATACGACTAATAGGAGCGAAGCAAATTTTTCACTTCACACATTAATATGATATATTTAGTTACAGCGTGCTGGAGGCGAGGTTGGTGTCCTCATGCTTCAGCTGCCCGTCGAGCGCCAGCCCCCACTTGTCCTTGTTGTTGGCCAGCAGCGGCGTCAGGGTGAACACCTTGCTCAGCGTAAAGCCCGGCCCCACCGGGCACCCCTCTCTGCAAACATACACATCAACAATGAGTGAGTGAACGAGTAAACGAATGACTAAGTGAACAAGTGAACAAACGAGTGAGCGAACGAGTACACAAATGAATGAGTAAAAGAGAACTGGAATCAGTACGTAATTGTCAATAAACCGAAATTTTCCTTTTTTTCTTAAGTTTAATCGTACAATACGACACGCATCCATTATGTACACAGATTGAATTATCCCAAGTTTAACTAGTTGTTTTGTTAGCAGTAGACTAACTCAGACTCGGCCTCGGCGACCGTGCACTTGTACTGCGCGGTGGAGAAGAGGCAGATGTCGGCGAACTGCCGCACCGACACTTTGATGCGTTTCACGGAGCGGTTGGAGTTGTTGGCGATGTGGACGTTGACTGCGATGTTCTCGCCGTGGTGGTACAACTCCTGCACACGTGCATACAATTATCGATATATAAATTTTTAAAATGATTGCCAATAAAATTGTTTTTTTTTTGTCATACAAGCCTATGTGATAAGTTACCTTGTCCAGCGAGGCTTCTAGATAAAGCTTGTTGGGGCTCATCATGAATTCCTTGGAGACTTCAACCGAGGGCTGCTCGCCCTGCTTGCTCGGCGCGTACATTATCTTCCTGATCGCCAACCGCACTGAATTCCTGACAACATACATAGTTTCATAATATAAAAAAATCTATCGTTTCACATTAAGAATTCACGCTAAGGTTTACCTGGGGCCGTTGAGTTCATAAATAACAAAGTTTAAAAATGTTTGTGCTTCATGGCTAAAAATTTCCCAAGAATTTCTCATAGTCGCAACTGATATGGTTTACATACAATTATATTTTTATCCTTTTCAAATCTACGTATAGATATTAATTGATTCATGGAAGCGCTGCGCAATGTGATGAGTCACAGCACGAGTGCGAGCTGCAAGCGACATTAGCACCAATTAGTCGCGCAGGAATATTTATAAAAACAAATGGAATAACGTGACTACGAATTACATCCTTGTTTAATATTATAACATCCTTTCTAAACAATGTACAAGTATTCATTATTTAAATGTATTGCTGTTAGTGTGTAATTTACGTATCGGTTCGTTAAGTGTTAGAAATTTTTCCACTAGCACAACCAGTCGTCATTTCCACCTGCTAAGCCGAGTAGGGCAGGCAGTTGAGTCCCTTAGTATAAGTTTCACATACTATAACTACACTCAGAGACATAAATCGGCAAGGTATCTTACCTCTTGTGCGGCTTGTCATCTTGCGAGTCTGCGACGAACGCTTTCAGTTCGTAGTCAACGCCACAGGGCTTGCCGGTGTCGCCGGGCGCGGGCTGCAGCGTGACGGAGGCGGGGCAGTGCGGCGGTAGCTCGAAGTAGAACGGGTGCGCGGCGGGGCCCAGCTTGCGGACGAGCCGCTCCTGTAGCCGGGTCAGCGGACGCTTCGCGGGCGCAGTCGCAGGGTAAATCTGTTTAGAGTAAACGGTTTTTAGTGACATAGAAATGTATTTACAAATAAAAACTAACTTAAATATTCTTAAGTAGTCCTTTCTTTGGGACCTTGGTAAGGTATAGTAGAAATCGTAACTAAAAATAGTTTTTCCGTATAGCAAAAAAATTAAACAATATTATGTCACTAAGATATGTAACTTTACGATATATGTTCATTTCTTCTTTAAAATATATTTAATATGATAGGGGGGGACATTCCGCAAATTGGCTACACGCTTAACAACGTTGGAAACTGGCAAGCCCGACCGTCCCCCGCGTCTCTGGCGAACTGTCAACACCGCGTTAATGTCGACTTGCGAACAAATGGATTTTACTCCTAATTTAGATTGACGTTTGTACAGCTAACAAGCACGAGCTTTTAGGCAGCATATAAATAAGAAGCGGGTACGTATTTATGGTTATGGACCTGTTCAGCGGCGAGGTAGAGGTCCTTGCGGAAGGTGAGGCCGAGCACGTCGAGGTCCTCGCGGCCGTAGCGGAACGCAGCCAGCACATGTCCGAACACCTTACGTTCCTTCACGTATTCAGGGTCGATCAGCACAACGCCATCTATGATTACATCTGATTACTGAGAAAAGCAGCAAAAGATATACAACGATTACCATTTTTTTTTCTGTTTCTGTCTACATTCTCTACTATTTTTGTAGGGCAGTCTACTATCACCGAGTATTTCTTCAAAATATAAGGCGTGTCGGTTGGCAGTGGCCGCTTGACAACACGAAAAATACTTACAGTTTTATCTCCTTTTATATTCAAAACTGCTCTTTTTGAATTTACCCTTGAAAAGAATTCAATGAGCACCCAAAAACCTATTTATAGAGTTGGAAATTACGCTGTTGAATTATGTTTGCATCAGACGAAAATATTTCTAGTTTTTCCTTTTTATAGGAATAGATTATAAACGAATACTGAAATACTTTTAAAAAATGAAAATTAAATTTATAAAACGATTACTGCAGTTAAACGTGGGCGTTGATATGTTTGTGTGATACGGAATTAATTTTTAGCAAATATAAATTTCAAGTTAGAATTATGGCGGCAATGAAACAACGGATCTGCGAGATATATGTGCAAATAAATCATCTGACGTCCAGACATGTTTCTTCGCGAGAATATTAAATTATATTTTAATATAAATCTCTGGGTTGTTCGCGGGGAAATTAAAAATAAATTAAACAACTTTTGAACCTTTTTAGTAATAAACATTAGCATGAGAATAAGCGATGCGGGTTTGGAAGATACAATGAGCCTGACTTTATTAAGTTTAGTATAAGAAAATATTTTTTTAAATACTTACCAATCGGATCTACATGTGTTATGTGGTCTACAAAGTCTCTTTTTCCTAAGTATACTGTGATCTGAAAAACAAAAAGTATTTAATGAAAATGACATTGTCAACCGGTGACTTGTCAATGTAACTTCTCATTACCATTGAAATTCACCATACATATAATCATTTAGTATTATACATGGCTTGGTAGAGATATCACTTATCGTATTATTAATTGTTGACAAATTATTCTCGATTATAATTACTTTGATATCCTAGTAACATTGTAACACTATACCGAATTTACTTCTTTGACAGACTATCTCTGGGATGTAAGGTTTATTATCTGGTTTTATTCATAAACCTGTTCTCGTTTTCCTTCCCAATTCTTAAATAACCCATAACGTATTGATGACAAATTATATAAAAATCGAGTGTTATTAACAATAATTAGCTTTAATTAACCTTTCCATTTGGCGAGCTCTTCTTGAAGACCCTGGTGGCCTGCCGCTGCTTGTTGCTGCCTCCGTCGTCCATGCTGCCGCGCCCTCCGCACCACTGCACACAGCGAACCACTCACGTCACTTATAACGCACACCACATACGTAACAACGCGCATAATAATTATATGACATATGTTTCTAATGTATTATAATACCGAGAATTATTTATTAATCATAATAGCTAATATCATTCGATGAACAGATTATTCCAATGAAGGAAAACCCCTCATATTATAAAAGATTTGCCTTCCTATACAATTTTGTATTGAATTTAAAAAGGATACCTACGTAGACCCTTGTGCGGCTCCAGGATTCGCTTTACACCACAAACCACTGCTGTGCAGCCGCGCCGCCCTGCAACAAACAGATAAACTATTAGTGAAAATTGCAGTAAATTTAAACGTACACAATAAGAAATCCTAACTCCTTGAAGAATGCAACTATTAAAAGTAACTTCGGTGTTACGTTACAAAAAGGGCAAGACGTTTCAAACGGAGGCGTATTACTTTCCAGATCGGCCGACGGTCACGTGGTGGTAGCCCGTCGACCTCGTCGCGCCGCAACCCTCGCTTTGTAATCACCTCGTTACAAACACGATCGTCACGGTATCAGGTTCGACACCTGTTACGATTTAATGTTAGATTTTATAACGATACAGATACGTACTGATACAGATACATTGTATTTGCGACAAAATAAAATGCTCGTAAAATGTTACATTCAGTTGGCAGTATTATGCCTTTAACACACTGCCACGAAATCGAATCGGCACCAATGCGAAACGTAATACGAAAGTCAAAACAACAAAGCGAAAATGTATTATAAAACTGTTTCGCCCTTAGATTCGGTTACGTGGTCTAAACCGTGGAAGGGATCGCTGGATTGGCTTCCTGTTTCTCATGTATCGTGCTAGAGGCGTTGTCGAAATTAACTTAAGTATTTCAATCTATCGTCGTATAACACGGCATTATAGGTATACCGCCTGGCGCCCTCGTAGAGTGACGGCGACTTGACGTGTCATCATTATTGGCAGCCGGCGGCCTTCCCTCCCCGCCGCGTCTGTTGAAACGGGATGGGATAATCAAACTGCTAGTCAAGTTTGTAACAGACACCAAGATATTGCATAACTTGAGACACTAGCAGCAATAACGCGCCTATTTACTATTTAAAATGGTGAAAAATAATATTCTATAATGTCACCTTATCCCTGACACAGCAGTTTGTTAAGTCATTGCATTTCTTTGTTTACTTCGATTTAATTACGATTTCTAAAACTTCGCTAAAACATCTGCAGTTTAGCATTGAAACAAATAAAAAAGAACGTAAAAACAAATGGTTACGTAACGTAGATGTTACGTAATCTAGTGTAGTAAACAGCAAAAATACTTTTTCATAGTCCTAGCATTTTGTTTTGAAATAATGAACCAGCGAAATGTTCGCAGTGAATAGAAAATTAATAGTTGCAGGACCGACATGCGATGTCGTGGGATTGTCCGCAGATGTGTTACGGACCTGGGGCCCCTACTGCAAGGGGTCGAATTCGACATCGAGTCGAATTTACTTTTTCATTTATATCTCGCTCCCTCTGATTGAACACTCATTACCTGCCGACCCTCCGGTGATCGAAATGTTCGCAGTTCGCACTCTCGCCTTCAATTGCCAGAACGTTAATACTAACTTGCCAAAAAATGTTTAATCCATACATATGATTGATTTTTAATTGATCTCGTAGATTATGGACATTGGTCAATTTCAAATCATTCCATATGGAAAATTAGATCAGAGAAAATTACTATTTTATTTGTAATTTTCATTACAGATTTCAAGCCCTGGTTACTTTGGATGAAAGATTTATAAAAGCTGGCCTTAAATAGGGAAGGGCCATTTTATTTTATTTTTACTTTTATATGACACGGGTACATAGTGAGTTTAGTTGTATGTAAAAACGTTCACAAACTAAGGAATTATTGTGTTTTCAATCAATATCAATCTATTTCAAGTATTCCCTAGTACTTTTTTGCAAATGGAAATATGTTTTACTCACCAAATGGAATCGTATGTATCCGACCAACTAGCGATGAAATAATTTTAATGTCATCATATTCAGTCTGTTATTGACTTAAAAACGTCATATTATTAATGACTGGCCAGTTCGAATAGCGACATAAAACTATCGTTAAAAGTAAAAACTTCGACGTTCGAAATACGCTCCGTCATAAAACTGCGCCACTTACCGTAACGTATTTTTTGGTATATAAAACACATCAAATTTCTCTCATATGTTAAATTTAATCTAACATTCAAATATTTTGATGCGTAAAATTCTTTAAGATATATAACATCTTATTTATTTTAAAGTCGTATATTTTCGTAATGATTCAGTTCATAAAGCTATAAAATTATTCGTCCTTCCTTCACCCAAATTTACATCATCCGAATGAGGACTTCATACAAAATACCATAAAATAATTACGTGACTTGAACTTAATTTTGTTAATAAAAAAAAATAAAACGAACTACAAAATGTGCAGATATGTCTTCACAGTAAATCTCGATATATCAACCAAAAATAAAAACAAACAAAACAGTCTGATGTGGTTTTCACTTGAACACACAGACGGCGTGATTGATAGCATTTGTCAACTATTGCTGGCCGAATTCATTACCTCCCTTCGTAATCATTCCAGATCTAGCTGAGACTATTTATTTTGTAAAATATAATAAATCTAATTATTTAGCATTCAAAATTAGAACATACGAATGTAACATAGACGATATAACCTGTCCGCAGGCGAGCCGGCCGTGTCATTTGCATGAAGTTCGAACAGTTCACCTGAAACAATACATGTTTCAGCGAATAGATTAGGGACGGGCGTGTCCGTGGCACGGTTTCAATTCGAAGCTAGACTGACTAGACTATTATTCGACAAAATCGGGTCACTGATATTATAATAAAGTTTAATAAATAATTCAGTACGAGTACGACGGCAATAGATTCTCTGTGTTACCTACTAGCTGTTCGGTTCGGCTTCTCGCATAACACGTTTTGTCCAATTTATTCACTCCCTTATTGAATAGCGTGATAATATAGACCCTAAACATGACGTAAGTATTGACATTGTTTCTACAAATAGAATTGATCATATCATAAAGTATAGACATAGATAGAAAATTAAATAGTCCCTTCTACACAATAGTAATTGTTGGAGATGCTACCTTTATAAACAAATTACCGACTCTGAGTTTGACACTAAATGTATACAAATTATTTGAGATATTGTAATACTATGATCATTTTTACACCAAAATAAGACAATACAAACGTCATAGCCTTGGTATAGCCCTGATAACATAACGAATTCATTTCCACACGGTAAATTAAACATTACGCGATTTCGTGAGACTATTGTTTACAAAAGTAGACGAGTTAGTGCCGCCAAAAACATAAGATGAGATTTCTTTGAAGAGAAATGCATTCGTTTCGGTATCTAGCGTAATGTTTACGTCATTCATTATAAACGGTGTTTTGTTTAGTAACTCACAGGGTCACAGTCATCGGTTATGTGATATACTCACAAATTATTTTACACAAAACAATGTGAATTCTAATTCTATGTAATAGAAATACAAAGCAATTTTTTAGATTTTTTTTTGAAACTTTTAATGAAAATGTAACGCGCCCGATCAAGCAATCGAAGGGTTGTTTTCAATAACACGAGCGTAAACAAAGCTCGGCGCAATCGTGTGGCGGTACCGCGCGACGTGTGGACTCGCTTCGCAGATTTACTTTACGATGTGCGGAGGCTTAGCACTTTTATGACATCTTTATGGAACTTTGCGACGTGTTGCTTGCTTTAAGAAATATAGTACAGAATTTCGCTGTTAAATTAGTTGGGATCTCAAATGTGCAATGACTAATGAAATCTACTAACGGGTAATCGTGATGCTTAAGAAATATTCAGTAAGTATAGGCAACTATGAATAATACCCATGTTAATACTCAACAGCCTTAGCTGTGTATGTCAGAAGGCGCCAGTAAATTGCACAAAGAAGTTCATTTAAAAATTCAATAAGCTTCGCATATTTTAAACGAGTAATGTGAGCTACGGTGAGGAAGCATTCTTGCAGGCCAAAGTTTGTAGAAAGAACGACATTAATGTATTGTTGTGAGCCAAGTGTCTCAGGTCAGGTCTCATTGGGAGAGGCTGGGGACAGGTGAGAGGTCGCGGGAGGGCGTCGAGGGGGCTCGACGGCGAGTGGGCCGGTAACGAGCGCGTTTACTTCGTCTCAATGCTAAAACCCCTTTTTCAATTAAGCGACTAGCGCGACCAGCAGCAGACTAGGGTCCCATTTGAAAAGCAGCTGCGTTCATAAGATGTTAGTCGCGCGTGGGTAGCTGCTCAGTGGAACACAGGTTTAAGCGTCTGGTAACAGCAAAGGATTGAATTTCGCTCGCTCTTTCATGCAGTCACGTGGAAAAAGGCACATCGGCGATAAACGACGCAAAAATGTAAACAAGCATCGTTCTAGCTTTTCTTTACAACATTTATTGCATAACGTACATTACATAATATTATATTATAACAAGACTCTTCTAAAACGTGACGACTAAATAATAAATTTATAATAATTGATCATACCTGCGGAATTCTAACTGCATATTGGATCCTAAACGAACAAATCTGCGCTTTAACTACTCAAACTGGTTTATTACGTCGCACATCAGTTAGGCAGGTAACAAGTACTGACATGAGCTTAACTACTTCTGCTGAATATTTAAGCCGCGCAGCAGACGTGCAGATTGTAATGTCGCTGAATTAATGAACGGCGCACAGAGTGCGAGCAGAGCGTTCTCTTTCAAATGCCTGTACGTCAGATACAGTGGAATTACACTATATGAGTACAAAATGACTGTAATTATTACAATATTCTATTATAACTGTAACTAAAGAAATTAAACTATTATCGTACAACGATTTTTTTTTATAAAACATAAGCACATTTTTGTTAATTTACTATATTTAATTTACCAATCCAACTAAACTATATTCTTGTGCTAAGAAATTGACAACGACAATAGTCGAATGGCGAGTATCGAACTCTGAACTATACGATTGGAAATCCGTACTCTTAACCATTAGGCTATTGGGTCACAATATTTTATTACGATTTTCCAACTCTTTTAAATATTTAAAGAAAAAACATCCGATATACAAACGTAGTCTTTGTTTTAAAACAGCATCTGTATGAAAAATGTAAATTTGCATTAACCTTGATGTTCTCATGTCATTGTTAAACATTTAAACGAAACACCATGTAGTTTGCGTGTAAGGAGGTAACAATATATCGTGGATAAGTATATTGAAGATAAAATATATCTGAACATAAAACCGGTTTATATTTCGTACTTGTGTTTGACTGGTAAAATAAATTACGTTTTTGACATACACACCAAAGTTGATTATTTAACATTACAACGAAATACTGAGGTAATAAGCATTACCATTTCAACGGATCGTTAAATTAAAATTCACAGAGTAATTAAGGTAATAATGGTTGGTGATAAAACATATTTGAGGGGATCCCCGGGGAGCGGCGGCGGCGCGCCTCGCCACATATTACGTCCACTATTAATCCCAGCTTGGGAATTAGTGGCGGCGGTAACAGGGTTAAAGCAGATTTTGACTAAAGTTCACTGAATACGAGATAATATCAACTATTTAACACCTCGACTTACATCGCAATTTCACCACGAATAAAACTTTACAAGAAATCTCCTAGCATTCTTCTGATATAGTGCCTCTTTAATGAAGGTTGGCTGTCATATTTGCATACGTTCCCCGGTTCGGATGGCGAAACAACTTCGGCGGACTTAAATCTAGACCATTCCAGAATATTCCGTAGCCACGAGTTTCCTGGATCTCATTATTAGCTGCAGCAACTTGTATTAGAATATGGTTCACGACATAAGTCGAATGGTGGGATTCGAACACGCGACCACTAGATCGGTAGTCCGTATCCATAACCGTTAGGCTATTGACGCAGTGTACAACTTTCTACAGTATTCCGTTCTTATCTCATCCATTCTCGTGACTACACATTCATTCTAAAGTTTTTACTGAAACGCGACATCGTTTTCCTTTATCTTACTGGATAATGTATTATAAAAAATCATTTCGCTTTGTTTTTAGTTATCTCATTATTGATACTCATTTAACGTAGATATACGTGAACTCATCAAATCAATGCCAAAGACAAACTAATAAATAACCGAAAAAATACATTTAAATTGTATTTGTGCTTCATATTAACTTATATATCTCTGATTTTAAAACATAGTATCATAATAGAAACGTGTACGAGTGACAATGGAGACATAGTATACAAAACTATTTCAAAATCGGAAATACAAAAGTTCGTTATCAACGTCAACATGCTGTATAAATTCACTCAAACCTCACAGGGACCGCAATTTAATATCAACCGTCGTAACGACACATAACAATGTTATAGGCTTCATAAAATTCCTCAAAATATAATAGCATGGTGTTAAAGTCGCAAAGAATGTCGCGTAATGGCGACTTTTATTTCTGCAATCAGTTTCCGATGCGTTAAAATGACACGGGCGACCCTTAATGGATCTCGCTGAATGTGTGGCAACCCTTATTATTCTATTCCTGGAGTCGTAAACATGTACTTTAATAGATTAAAAAAATGTAACCACAAAGGTATTTCTCATTGTACAAAAAAGAAAATAAAAGTCCATCACAACAGTAGTGTAACTGTCTACCTGTGTAACCTAACTCAGATTTTTAGAAAACAATTGAAACGATCTAAATCTTCATCATCATCAACTCACTACATGTGTCCAATGAGGTGCTCGAAGCCTACCTTATTCTGAGGACGACCAGGCCATAGTCGACCACGCTAGCTACCGATGCTAATCAGCCTATACCCTAAATCTAATTTCATATTACTTAACAAAATCTAAAATAAATATTCTTTTCCCTACGATAATACATTCTTACACAACATGTGTTTGGATGAGTTTTGGTTTTACACAAGTTAAAAGAAAAACTTTTTCTATCCCGAACAGTAAACACATCCGATGAGAACACGCGCAGCGCACGCACAACTCGTAAAACAAATGAAAAAAGGGCCAAGCAATAACTCACACGTATGAACAAATCAACGAATCTTTTCGTCTGTTCTTTATTGAAAACAGGTCGATAGTAATTGGATCATGTTACTGGCCGCTTCCACGACTTTCCTTTATTTTCTTTTTTCTTTCTATAAAAATGTTTAGCACACGGAGATCTTGCAGGAGAATTTTTTATTTACCTCTCCTTAATTACAAAATGAATACCTTTATGCAAGTAACAAAAAACGATTACCTATTGATTCAATATGATACGATTTTCAAAAAAAATCACAAGAGATAAGAAACTCAATGGATGAAAGGATGGTTCAGTGTTACCATTAGTATAATAAATCTATACTTAGGTTTTTCCCTTCATCAATTCATAATCAACTCCGGGTATCGCTGTATTAGTTTAAATAAATATATTATCATATTGCTAACAATCTTTGTTTTTTTTACAGTTGTATGCAATGAACGGTCACAGCGAGGCGCGGTTGCAAAGAGGACAACTTTAATAACGGGCCGACGCAGCGACCGTGTTAAATCTTTGCAATAGTAAGCATTGGTTATCTATTGAACTTGAATACGTTTGAGGACATCTGTACGTACATGTATATATTTTTCATTTATGAAGAAAACACATGCATTTGGCATTAACAAATGAATGTTCAAATAGAATTAATGTCCGCACGATTCCTACAATTGTCTTCAAATCTAAAGAAAGGTCATTTGTAGGTCTGTCTCAATGTAAAACCGTGGGTTTTTGTTGGTGTCACATTCATGCAAAAAAGGGATGATGATATATTTTGGGAACGATTGTCATGTCAATAGAAGCCCATGGTAATGTAGCCATGTAGAGTACGCAAATATACTGTACAGTATCGGTTAAACAGTGACGCATTTTCCCACGTCTTCACAACTACTTCCTTCCTCGAAGTGACCAGTTTGAATGAACCATTGTTATTTGTTTATGTACTCATATATATACTGGCCGATAACGTATATATAAGAGTGTTTATTAAATAACAAAGTCGATTGTAACATTCAAGTTTACGATTATTGGATGTTTATTGAATATACGTAATTATATTTACACGTGAGTTACATCGTTTTTTATAAGTAGTATAGTGAAATGTCTCACGAAAGTTTTAATAATTTAAATACGTAGTTAAGTAAATCTTTGAGGTTGTATTAAAAAAAAGAAATGATAAATCCAATCAAACACAAATTTAGCTATTTAAACAACTCCTGTAAACAAAGAGGACGGACGGTCTACAAATGAAATTGCCCTCAATTTCAATAAAAGTTTAATCAAACATTTCAAAAACAATTATAAATGAAAAGGCGAAAGGAAAATAAAAATAGATCTCGATATTTAGGAAAGCGGGCAGAGTTTGAAAGCGTTTTTGTTTATTTAATTTACGGCCATTTGATGTTTCCGCATTTAATAGTCACGTTTCGATTTAATCAACTGATTGACGAATATTCAAACTTGAGCGCAAGATAAATCTTATCTAGTTTACATTATTCTGTTATGTATGTATGTACATAGACCATGCATGAAATGGAACGGTCGGCTGCGCCTGACCGCCATGTCTAGGTGATGTGAATAAAACAGTCTGCACTGAACAAGCTTTGTTTCCCATATCTATCACTATTCGTGTCCGGATTAGTCCAGCAATCGAATCCAGCATTGGACTGGACGGGACTGACTGGACTTGTGTGTTTAAGTGTCGGTGTAGGTTGTTTTAGCCCATGGATTATTGTTATCGATAGGCTACTTAATTAGTTTTTTTTTTGTGCCAAGCGGACGGAGTCGAGAACGACTGTTAGTATTAAGATAAGTTCGACAGTAGAAGTCGTTGTATTAGAAAAATAAACAGCAGTCTATGGACAAGGACGACTTTAACGTATCAGTGGGGCAATGGAGCGTACAGGCAACATGTGATACAACACACAATGAGGTCATTTTACGCAGCGGCGGCCGAATGTGCGTGCTCTGACGATCCCACGCCTTTGTTTGTTGAGATTAAGGGGATACCAAGGACTTGTATCAGTTTAGTGCGCTATAGATAAGTTTCAAGATTCGTTGAAATAAATTATACATTGTTTTGTAAATCAAATATTTACCCTCAGTCTATTTTTACTTCGATAATGTTATTTTTATGTAATATGTTAATAAATATAAATAAAAATATAAAACACACGACACGTCTAGCTCGCATCCGGTCCATTTCGCACGATATCATCCATGAAGTTGTGCGGGCGGCGAAACTGCGCCGGCCGCGGACGATACCAGCATTTCTAGGTCACCTATGATTTCTAACGTAGGGAACATCCGTAACTAGTTTAGAGAGTGTTGCAAATGTTCTGTTTCCTACTTATAGACAGTAACTTTTTTTTTTCGAAATTAGATTAATAAAAATAATTCTGTAGTCATAGATCAGACAATGAGTACATTTTTACGATTTTTTTTTTAAATGGACTTATCATTGTCTGATCTATGACCACAGAATGAAAGGTCGTGTTTTCAGAAAGTTATGATTCGATACATATAAAACATTGTCTATGATGTTAATATGTGACGTAACACGCTAACATAAACAGCACGTATTCAATCTTAATATTGAACATTTGATATCTCCTTAGAATCTCCGAATTAGATTGAGTTTGCTCATATATTTGCTATCAGTTAAACTGTTGATTTTGAACCCATATATAGTTAATTAATATTACGCATAACACAATCTAAATAATTCGCATTCATAAATGTAAATGTATCATGAATTTAAAGATAAGCAAATATCTGAATGTGAAAACTGGAAGCAGAAAAGTCGAAGAGGACCGGACGTGGGGAAATTTAGTGGACCAGACTTAAGCTTACCCGCGGCTGTGACGCCTCACTTGGATGGAAAGAACTTTGCGAAAACATCTTCGTCATTATTCATTCAAGAGAAATGATCATAAATATAGAACAATAAAAAGATATTTGTTTAACCTACTTTGTTTCTAAGATATACAGGAATGACCTGAATAAATATAACGTTGTCATTTACTGACAAATATGCGACTTCCACTTTTGAGAGAGAGCTCAATCTTTGTTATTCAAGTAGTGTAAGCAGGGATATGTGAAAAAATAATTTCATACATCTTCTCCGATTTTTTTTAGATGAAACGCATTGCTTTGATTTTAATGAAGAAATATTTATTTTTAAAATATATGTTTCCGGGAAATAAACCTTGTACGTGTTTGCGTCAGTTCCAGAAAACATGAATATATATCAAATGTTTCGGCACTTTTCATTAGATTTTAATTTTTAATGTGTTTCCGACACGTTACAATTTTAATTCACTTCCCATCGCTTTGATGGGGTCGTCGTTAATATATCCATGTTTAAATTAAATTGGATTTGTATTGGCTTTTACACGACATTTTCCACATACAAAATACTTTTTTTATTCCATTTCTAATATCTTGTGTTATTTAGCTAAGTAGAAAATGTAACTTTGGCTTTCTAATGAAATTTTACACCGAAATATGAGATTACGAAAGAATTAAATAAAACAAAGAGCTTTGGAAATTGTTTTCGCTCAGGAGCCTGCCCGAGGCTTCTTAGTTATTTAAATTAAGCTCGCTTAATAACCTTGACTGGCATATACTTTAAATGCTTTCACTTCAAATATAATTTTCAAACAACGTATTTATTTTATAAGAATATATACATCGCATAAATATTTCGACATTTTGGAAGACGTGTTTTCTTTTTTAAATAACTAAAAATTACAACTTGTTCTCAATACTGGTATCAAATTAGTACAGTAATTTTTATGAAAAAAATCTTATACTACTTTGTTGCCAACAAAAAGAATGCAAATTAGAAAAAGTTTTTAGTTTATGTGATGATAAATTATTAATGAACGTTCGTTTTCTTCTTAAACTCCCCAAGTTTCCATCGCTTTGCCATTGAAATTTGTCATTGAAACTTAGCAAATTCGGGTCGAGGTCAGTTTATTTCTTAAAGCTCAATCTTCATAGTTCGAATATCAATTTTAACATCAAAATATGTTTATATTAACCTTGTTATTTTAACGGAAATTGATTTCGTTTAAAAACAAATTGGATTAAGACAATTCGTAGCGCGTAGCGTTCGCTACGGCGTAGCAGCAGGTGGCGCAATTGCCTCGAATGTAGGTCGCGGTGTAACAATGTTAGTGCTACGTCTAATGAGCCTTGTTGCACCGCCTTTGTAGCGTTCCTGTAGTTTGTAATGCAACGTAGGCGGGTTTACACTTCGTTTAACAAAGTCATAAATAGATTTATTCGTAATCATAAGACCTATCAAAACTAATATACCTAAATAAGTACTAAGAAGTAATATCTAATATAATATCATTTTATGATCAAAATTTTTCATTGGTTTTAGTACTTTGTTATCTTTTTAACGGAGTTCTTCTATCTGCCTATCCCATTTGCGAAAACGGGCTTGCTAACACTGTTATTAGATTAAAGAAGGAAACATGATAAAAGCTTTTTTTAAAGAAAAAAATACAATGTAGGTATAAATTGTTTGCGGTAAGATAACTCGGGATACAAAAGAAAATAAGTAAATGAATTTGCGCGATATTAAAGTACAAAGAAAAAGCTCCAGGTTACGTATATTTATTAGACTTCCTCGACGTAAAAGCTCGGACGCAAGCGACAAAATGAACGCGGTCCAAGATTTATGGAAATGTTCATTCAGGTGTGAAAGGTTTTTTTTTATTTTTCAAGACGATGTTTATTCGTAGTGGAAAGAAATATCTGTTTCATTTTTTTCAATATTACATACAGATACACCAATTTATTTATATATGTAAAGGTTCAACTTGGTGGAATTTTTGTCATATGTTTTACTTATAAAAACATTTTTTCTCATCTACTATTTTAATGAGAATGCGTAGGATAAATCATATCCAGGTGTTTTGGCAGCAGTTAACTTAATACATAAAAGTGGACAACATAATATTTTGTTCTGCATTAAAATGCCATACGAAATGCAATTCGCTTAACCACATGTGATATGAATTTAAATTCCATCATTGGAATTCTGCTAATAAATATTTCTTCGACGTCGATTTGAAAAGCAAAATACGGGCCTGACCTCAAACACATTCGTATCATTCGACATTCTCTACAGTACACGCGACATACATGTATTCGAATGCTTTATTCACAAAAGAAAAATATTACAGTCTTGTAACTTTGGTAACAATCTTTGTTGGCACTATTATCACATATTAAGGTTGCTTTATAAAATTTCTTAAGTGTTTTTGGGACACTATAAACAAGAAAACGTGGCCGTCCTAAACAAACCTGGAGGCGCTCATGACATGAAGACCATCGGGTCGAAATGGAACGAGACCAAGCGCAGAGCACAGGCCATAGTGAGCTGGCGGCCTACTGTAGACGCGCTCTGACTCCCTACGGGGATACAGGACTTTAAGTCAAGTCATAAAAAAACGCTGGTAAAACGAGAGCAAATATGAATGGCAGTTACGTGACGTCCTAATTAATTGAGTTCGCTAGAGCTTAACAAATGCGCATAAATCATCGGCCAACAAAAACAAGGAATCGTAGCGCCCGCGCCGAGAGTAAACACATTAAGCTAAAACCGGTTTCAATTACCACGCTTCGGCGCGGGTTAAATGCATTATCGATGTGAAATGCTTAGCTCACCTACTCTCCATTCAGAACACCTACGTCTACCTATACGTTTAAAGTGAATACCGATAATTATGCTTTTGCCCGCCTAACTGGAGGGTTTTTTTTATAATACACTTGAGTATTAATAGAACACGATGTATAAAAAACAGAATCGAAAGTAACTCGATACTTGGGCGTCGAAGTCTTATATTTTGTAAAGCTTTATTAAACTAACTAAATACCGTTTTTCATTAAACTATTTTAAAGGCTTTCAAAAAAAGGCGTAAATCTAAAGTGAAAAACAAATCGAATGATGACAAATAATTTCATACTATTTGATACCGATTTTTTTTTATATCAAACATCAAGAGTATTTGCTTGTAATGGTTCAAAAAAACCCTTTTGTACGTCACATCTATCAAAGAAATTGGAATTCTCCTTTAGGACTGACGGAAGGTATTGGGACAAATATCTAGCTTTATTGTTAGAACCCGTACAAAAGACCCACCAATAACACTTTTGATGGAATCCAATTTAGAGACGAAAAATAAGCTATCGGTATAAATAACACTAACAATACAATTTAGCAATGGAAACTAAAAGTACATAGCATAGTTTGATTCATCTAAAGTTCTACCTTTTAAATACAAGAATTTAATAACTTTATTTTAAAAAGCATACCATGATTGTCATTTTTTTAACAGTCTAATACGACTTAGGATCCTTCAAGAAGCGCGCGTACCTCTCTCTCAAAGGTCATCTGTGGTTCTTTTAGTCAAGCAGAAGCAGAGTCTATGGGCACTAATGATCACTCTTGTGATCACGTCGTTCGTATGCCCTTTTCTCTTATAAATAAACAAGTCTAGTCGGTGCCGATACCGGATTAATAAGTGACTGATAGATAATTCATATTGATATTATAACATTGTATAGTTTATATTAATGATAGTAATAATTTAGTTAAACAACAAAAAATTTAAAAAAAAGTTTATCTACTTTGTTACGGTTGCATATTAAATTAAGGTTGAGTTTAAACTCTTGGTAGTATATTTAAGAGAGTAATAGGTAATGCAGTGAGCATCTCAACTCACGTTTACACCTCGCGTGGGCCGGTCTGACGTACATATACGACTTCGTGGAACGCCGAATGTAATCTAGTCGCCTTTGAACATACGATTCTTGTTTAATAAACTGTTTTGTGTAATTACTATGAAGTTTGTTTGCTATTTTTTTCTAATTATACGTTTTCACAATCATTACATATTTCGTCTTACAACAACAGAATTCACGTCCGTTGCCCATAGAGATAAGCGGAGATCACAGCCTTGACATATTTCGCTTTAATAGAATATTTTATTCGTGTCCCGGTAGTGAAAACTTACGTTAATAGATTTGATTGTATTCGATATTAATACCTGTTAATAACAATTCCCGAGAGAAAACATTAGGAGCAAAATTATCTATAAACATAGAGCCAACGGAGTTTAGCAATTACAACTTCGCTACTATGTTTCCTTTCCAATGATCGTCTTATGATTGACGAGAACTTTTCGTATTAATATTTTCAATAATGCTGAAAGTTAACCTTCGTTAATAAGAATTCGAATTAGAATGGAATCAATAGAGATACCATTATCTTTCTATTTGTTATATCAAGACAAAAATGATACACAGGTTAAACAAAGTATTCATTTTTAATATATGTAGATAAATATAATAGTTTACTAAGGGATTAGAGCCCAAGATCGTTAGTTTTGTAGTACACAACTATTGGTATTACAATTGGAATCAAGAAACTTGAAATAATCAATTATTAAATATTATATCGAAGCACTCGAGGGTGAAAATATAATTGGGACAATAATACCGTTTCGTAAAACGATAAAGATTCTTGGTTCATCTTTTTCGTGAAAAACATTTTTTTTATCGTAGATTTCATTAATGTAATTGTCGAGAGAAATCTGCGGATCCGCCTTTCCGATTCATTTAACATCGACATTCTATTTCGACGGTTCCCTAAAGACTTGTATCGTTCTCTATATACATTGCTCCTGGTGTCTTTTATTATGCTACTAATTTAAAAAGAACGTTAACATAAAAAAATACCTACATTTGAGTATCCTCTTTTTTAAATCTCTTAAAAGGCCTAACAAGCCCTTACCTTTCTGTATGTACGTAAAGTTTAAAACAACAACGACGCGACGCAAAACGTAAAATGTATAGTTAATATAACACAAAACTGTCACCAAATAAATACGAGCCGTGGACACAAAACGCGGGGCCTCTTCGCTGACGCGTCACCGCTTATCGCGTCCTCCATTCTCAGCGTTACGTAAGGTCCTGCGTTCAGTAAAGATAAAACGCTAAGCGTTATCTTTCCCGCTATTTATAGCTTTAATCGAGCTATTAGTTTAATTGCTAATGATTACAAACATTATCTTGGCTTGATTAAACAGTCTGCTTTAACTGCTCATGAAAACTGTTAAAAGTTTTCTCACGTTTTTATATATTTAAAAAGAAGCTTTGTGTCACTGAACATTAAGTTTATTTTGCATCAGCTCGATCCGTATGAAGGTGACTCGTTAATTTGTATGTTTATATGCTCGTAATTTACGTGCGTCGATTCACAAATTACGAGACGGACGTAATGTGATTCAGTAATTAGTTGAGATGTAATGACTTTATATCAACACTTTGATTGGTTGTTTAGAGTACTTCGTACTATGTTAAATATTTCTGCGTCCCATCATATGTCTGACTTGATTATACAAATAGAAATACGTTCGACGTGTAATTACTTTTATTAAATAAACAAACATCTAAGCTAAGTAATTAGTATCAAAATTTTGAATAAACAAACGGTTTGTTTAAATTTATATACGCTATTCTGATTAAGTGTTCAATGACTTTTTATAGCGAGCTTTTTACATTTTACACTAGAAACTTAGATACATTTTACTTACTGTAGTACTGTCATAAAATAACAATTAATTTTTTCACTTGTTTATTTTATTATGACTTACTTTTAGATATTTCCGATGAATATAAAAACGGAGTACAATGCACAACTAACTATTCCACAGGGTGTTTATGCCACGATAAGTAAAAGCATGTGATAATTAGAGGAAATACGGATTTATTCAACACCAGAGCCCTAACAACAGACCCATTACCCGAATTGAGGCCACGCCCCTTAATTAAATAAAACGGTCGCAGCCGGCCTACATCTCAACTTGTATATTATATAAATTGACAGTTTATATAAGCACAAATAATATTATTAAGATAAGGGCCGAGATAGAGAGAGACGTGGGAAGAAAACAATTTAATTATTATTTGGTCGTTTATCTCCAATCCTTGGATTAACTCAGCAATTTTTTTTATTAACTGCTAGAGTAACCAAATAAACCTAAGACTGTTCAATGATAGATGTAACGATCAACATATAGTCATCTCTTTCACTTTCACACATTCTCTATTTAAAAAAAGCAAACAATATGTTTTCTATCAAGTATTTTGTAGGCAAAAACCCTGTGTTGAACCGCGTTATAAAGTTAACAAATTTCTTGCTGGTACTCACTGTAAATGGAATCCAATATAGTATTTAATTTAAACTGTGTACAACTTCAAATTATAAATTGTATAGAGACAATATTTACTGTAGAGAAAATGGAAAATTAAATCAGAATGAAGATTCAAGACGCTCCGAGCGTTTCGCCGAAGGGTCGTCGAATATTCTATATCATAACAATACATTAAATTAAATCTAAACGAAATTATTACAAAACTTATATTTAAAAAGAGGAGACGTTTATTGTCAATGATTTTTTAAGGAATAAAAAACACAGTTTGTAAAAAAAACTAACATGAAGGTATTCAAAGTTCGACTTCGAACTTTCTTGATAACCATCGAAGTTTCATCTCCCTGTAGATTGACTGAGACGTCTGCGGCGACCCCACATCGCATTCCTTTAAGGGCGCGGAGCCACGCCTTTACGAGATACGGAGAAAGATATTAGCTTTAAGTAATTCGGGGAATCGAGACTTTCTGTTTGAAACCCCTAATTCTTTCTAAATTTATTCGAGACTAGTTATTTCTCTGCGGCTTTGCCCGATTGAAATTCTATAAGATTGTGACTTAGACTGATTTTGAAAAATTTTTGTCACCCTTTAGTTTTCATCCCTCTAGCACATTACAGTATTTTCCAATGTACTCACAACCTAAGTTTAATAACTTGATAAGATAAAACCTGGCGTAAGAACTAAGTTGATTTCTACAAAAATAATTATTCAAATTACTGCCATGGTTTCCGACACCATACATAACAAAGCTAAAAAAGTTCACGCTTTATGTAATAGTAGATATATGAGTAAATTGAATTACTTATTATACAGTATTATCGCATGAATTTTTTTTTTTATGAAATTACATTTTTTCTTTTCATTGTAAGCCACCAAGAAATATTGTCAACTAGTCCCGATGGATATTTATAAGCTAAAGAATTCCGCATTTGTTCGTCAGGTGGAATGAAAAGTATACAAAATGAATGAAAACGGGAAGCCGACTGCAGCTCGCCTTAATGAGGATCATGTTTTGTTAAACATGTTAAACATTGCTACTGTGAATTAATGAACATTTTAATGAAAGGCCTTTTCATTCAATATTACGCATCCAGTACCAATTCAAGTTCTGTTTCATGAAAGAATACTGCAAAAAAACATTAAGCGCCTAGACTTCGAGTAAAGAAACACATGTAATATATCGATGATACTGGATTTATAATCTATAAATGCCTAATGTGAAACACTAAAGAGAGGCCACCGGAAGTATTTGGATGGATAAATTTCCTCAATGTAATTAGTAACAATGCAAAATAACATTTCCGAAATTCAACTGATCTCTATTAGACGTCAAACTTGTATGAAAAATTGCATCTATAGTTTATCTCTCTTACTAGCTTGTATCCCAAGTGGTGATCGGATCAGCCTTCGGGTCCATCTAGAGTTTTTTTTTTTTTAAAAACATTAGTAGATTTTTGATAATTTACTAATATTTCTTGTAACCAATCCTGGTAAGATAGAAAAAGCTTGTATTAGGATATGGTTCGCGGCAAAAGTCGAATGGTGGGATTCAAACCCACTACCGCTAGATCGGTAGTCCGTACTCTTAACCATTAGGCTATTGGCGCTTCTATAGTCACATCTATAGTTTATACTATGAATATTTTTGTAGAGGTTGATAATGAGAAACGGTCAGACCATAGAATCATTCATCTCCTCATTTACTTGTCTCAATCTCCTTATTTACTTTTCGATACATCTAAATTGATAAAATAATCCATCTATTTGTTCCTGTTTACTAATGCGGAGCTCGTCGCTAGCTGCCGTATTCCCGTCATCTATGGAGAGTAAATATCGCATCGCGAGT
Organism: Papilio gigon; assembly: GCA_027563995.1. Classification (NCBI taxonomy): domain Eukaryota; kingdom Metazoa; phylum Arthropoda; class Insecta; order Lepidoptera; family Papilionidae; genus Papilio; species Papilio gigon. The sequence goes on along the minus strand of JAODUI010000012.1, from coordinate 1,238,250 downwards.
GATAGATTACTCTTGTGACATCGTTTTTATTACGAAGCGCTCTCAGGAGACTACCAATGAACTGCAAATCATCGTGGAAGTAGAATAACCTATATCACTTTTGTATCATTTAAAATACATTTTTTTTAATATTGTGTAGGAACATTATACGCAGTTTTTTTAAATAAATAACTTTACGTACAAAATCATCGGACTAGCGAGAAAATTTATTTTTCTTTTTTATCATATTCATCTGATGGAAGTGATGTGGTTGAATATTAAAATTGTTTGAAATATAAGAAATAGTATAAAAAACTTACGTTCTATTTGGCGGCAGGGCGGCGCGGTCCTTTGAACGAGCGCGCACGCGCAACTTGCATCCACCTGTTGACAACGAAACAAACACCTATACCAACTATTATATTATGAAGGGATTCCACTGCCGATAGACGTGTAAAAAAAATATCCATCTCGTACTCTTATACTAAAAGGACAGGGATAACAATAACTGTGTCGGCTCCTACTCAAGTTTACAATAAAAAACAGTACACAACACAGAAATATAACTCACTCCTTTGTGACCGAAGATAAAGCTGATTCAACAACATTTATTAAAATATAGAATATCCACGTTCAAATTTGTAATTTGAAACGAGATCGTCTTAAAGTTACAGCTCTATAGAGTGCTAGCGTTAATGACGTTTAGATAAAGCCCTCGACTCCGAGATAGAGTAGATATTCCCTTTGTAATGAAAGTGGGTATTAACAACTCTTAGTGGATCCGTCTCATCGGAGATTAGCCCTACCTGTGCGAGGTCAACTCTGGATGTATAATGTCTTTAAAGCTATTAACTTACCGTTAAGGGGATTTAATTTCCCTCAAGATTACAACGTTTTATTTACTGCTTTAACAATATTAACTAAGAGAATATTACAATTATTTACATAAGAGACGAATACTAGATAATTATGGAAAAAGTCGTATATACTCTGCCGACCCTCCGTGGGGTAAAGGTGGAAGATAACCTTTAAACAAATTTATACGAATTATTACGTAGTTTTTTTCCTAATTTGAAACTATTGTTACCAACGGATCGGATGCTTAATGCTTACTGGTTAAGGGTACAGACTACCGATCTAGCGGTCGAGCGTTCATTTGACTACTGCCGTGAGCCATATCCTAACACGAGCTTTATCCAGCTTACCAATATACGTTACAAGAAGAAATTAGTAAATTCCCAAAAATCCACTTATATTGAAAAAATAAAACACCGCTGTAGTGTTGTCGATGTCCATGGACGTTGACGACCACGTTTGTTATCTCGGCGCTCGTTTGCGCCCTTCTCTTATAAAAAAAAAGACACGCATAATATAGTAATTCAAGTCTATTTGCATCATATCATATATATAACCCGCTGTCATTCACTTGTTTGTTGTGAATGTCAATATCATTAAATATGAAAATAACAACTTCACATTTAATAAAGCAACATTTCTATCGCATTGTTCCAGGGGCGCGCCTCCGGCTCCTGTAATTACATTTCTCCTACATTTACGTCGGGAGGCTTTTACGAAGGAAAACCAATAAGCGCACGTATGCTACATTGAGTGCTCACCTTCGTTGAAAATTATTTAAAAGGCCTCTCATTATTATTTAAATTAGCTTGTTAAGGATACAAGCGAATAGAATATGTACAAAATAAAAATATGAAAGTTTTGAATGTTGAATTCATTTAGTTATTTAAGCGCGAATAGCCTAATGGTTGAGGGTACGGATTTCTGATCACGCGGTCCAGAATTCGATCCCCGCCATTCCACTATCATCGTAAACCACATTCCAGCACAACACTAAAGATTAGTTTGAGTGGTAATAGAAATATTAGTAAATTAACAATAATTTATTTTAAAAAAAATATAAGGAAAATTGAGGTACAAAAATCATTACCATTATAGTAAATATCATAATACAGTTAGTAAAACGAAAACAAATTGTTTTGTTTGAAATATATTCTCGTAATGGTTCATAAACATAGTAACGAACAAAAAAGATCTGCAAAATTTAACGCAAACATTGTACACGTTCGGTAAACAACATCGATCACGGACTCCGGCCGTAATAGTTACTTATATAACAAAACAATAACAGTTCAGAAAATTTCTTACTCGCCTTTTTATTTTAATTTTCGCAAAAATTCAAGTGTACATAAAATTTATTTAAAAATCATACATCGTTCACTTTCTCTGTGAAAAAACCTCAACTACCGCCAACTTAGACTAATGAGTAACAGTGACCTATCACGAGATGTAACGTAAAAATTGTCCTTGGCAACTCACACGTGACGTATGTCGGTGCAAGGCGGAAGTGCGGAAAGCGTGCAGCACGCAACATGCACCCAGCGACCTCGCCTGCGTGACGTCAGAGAGCACATGACGTCACCAGCCGGCCCACCACGAACAATACCACACCGCTTTGTAACTTAATACGTTTTCACGAGAAGAATCAACAGTTCAGTTTTATAAACATTAATTTACACGGACATAGCTTTTAAATGGTCTTAACATATCAAATGTTTTTTTTATTTTTTTTTTATTTATTCAGAACAACTTACAGCTAGCTAACAAAATAAAAGTAAAAAAATAATAAAACAAAAGGCTATTTACAAGTTGTCACGTATAAAAATCTTCTTACACTTTTCCCCTTTTACACAATCTACACATAACTTACCCGGTCGTCCTTTATCTTAACCATCAGCGTTCATCTTCACTTCTTTTCAGTTCAGTTCACTTTCTTGTACATCATCAATTTCCAAATGATTTATTACAACGCAATAGATTGTTTAAAACATTAAAACACAAACATGTTAGTACAACTCTAGACATGTGTAACATCCAACCCATCCCTTTACATGCAACTTGTTTTACAACATAACAAAACAACAACAAAGTTCTCGAGTTCCGAACAAAACAGATTCCCTCTCGGACACGTGCTCGAGTTCCGAACAAAACAGACATTAACCTTGAGAATGTCGCCTCGCTGCGGGACAACTAATTTCGTTTTCCAACAATGAACTGTGAAAGTTATTTTACTATGCTACTACTGTGTCTTACATTGTTTAGGGTTGACATAAAAAACGAAGTTGAGATGTGTTATGTAAAAGGTTAAGATTAAGAATTTGTAAAATTATCAACCCTAAATAACTGTTAAATTATTAATACTATCATGAGACAATACTCTACACTACTTATAACTACAGCTTAACGGAACTCAACGGAGGCTCTTCTTCAGGGTCAGTGGGTGTGGGTACAAGTGAGTTAAGCCGTCTTTAAAAATAGTGTAGTCTAAATAACTGATTGGCATTACCAAAATACTTTAGTATTATGTATATTATTTTTCTATATTTCATAATTTGAGTATTTAAAATGTATCATAATTACCAATCCTTGGTAAAAACTTGAGCGACGTACACAAACTGTTCAGAGAAACGACAGGATTATTCAAAACAAACTCAACTAAACAATACACATACCGGGATTTAGGGTGTTTGATACTTGTGTTATCAAACCCCGGCGTACCGCTTCCTAAGCGCATTCACTGCCAAAGTCTGGATATCTACGATCGTCTGGACAGGACGTCCGACGTGTTCTCAAATTTATTTCAACAAGCCACAATGTTTTGGGCTTAGACATTCTGGCTTATCGAGATGTAACTTAAAAGTTCTGTAAACATGACATGTTACAAAACATGCTTTTGTTATTTCCTAAGGATTTTAATGTACTCATTGTGTGGATTTATTATTAATTTTAATAAGAGTATTTGTACCAATGACTTCCTGTACTATAATAATAAATTGAACTAAAAACTAAACACAGATATTTATAAGCATTAACTTGAAAATACAAAAACAATATAAATCAAAAAATTCTAAAGATACGCCATAAAGTACGTGTTACTGCAGTAAGAAGTAACCAGTCGGAACATTCTAGCAATCAATGCGGGGATCGGAACATTTCTATATTGCATTCGGTTGCCAAGATCGCGGCGTATTGGAACGGTGCGATATTTCGGCGGCGTTAACGAGTCCAACATGTTTACGACGTTGGCACGACACGACGACGTAACGATAGCGACCCCTCGTACATAATACCAATTTTAGTTTCCAATTCTGTAATGGGTGATTTCGTAAATTTATACAGTCTGGATGATTTCATTCGGAAGTTGTTGTGATTTGTTATTTTTTTTTACTTCCTATAACATCCTTTAAATATTCTTCTATCACTATATAACTTATAAAACGGCTTAACTCACGTGCAACTCGGTGTCAGTACCGACTAGTTTCGATCCCATCGGGGGCTCATCTTCAGGGTGAGTGGGAACGGTACGGTTTATAAGTAGTATAGTGAAATGGCTCACGAAAGTTTTAATAGTTTAAATAACATTTGAATTCTTCATTGTAACTTTTTACTTGCAACAAAAATTTTACAATTTAATTTTGTTTTGTTATAATATATTAGTAGATGCTTGTTACTTTACTAATACTTCTTATGAAGCTGTAAAGCTTGAACAAGGTTGTGTTAAGATATGGTTCACGACAATAGTCGAATGGTGGGATTCGAACCCACGACCGGTATATCGATAGTCCGTACCCTTAACTATTAGGGTATTGGCGCTTCGATGTTTATTGTCTGTCTTCGGTGTTTATTTGATGTTTGTATATGGCTATATTAATTTTCTTCTCAGGGTTTTTAACAATGATTAATCACCTACAATCTCTTGTACCTTATGTTTTTTTGCACACTTATTTCTTATTCATTGTACTTATGCTAATTGCAGCGAGTTCCTACATAATATATTTTAAGTCTGTTATTTTTGTTTCTTCTTTAATTAAATTGATATTTTACAATGTTATTTAGACATACATACCACAATCTTGTACTTGTAATGCTATGTTTACAACATTTAATTTTCGCTTGTCATCTTTATAAAACAGGTCACTGAACAAAACCCAAAGTATATGTTAGTGTTAAATATAAAGTTTATTCCTTTGTTAACTCGCTGATATGTGTCGCGTGTCTCTTCACGTGCGGCGAATTAACACCGCACACCGCAATCTATTACGGCTGGGGTAACGTGCTCTCAAATTTTCACTGGAGCTTACAATGTGTTTAAATTGCGAACAAAACGTGCACACATCTCCATATTTCTCTGGAGTAGCTGTGATTCGATTAAACGCTTGTACTATCTTGATGATATCCTACAGAATTTACTGCTTACGTTTCATTTTAATACATGTATGTGTTCCAGTGTTACTTTTTACTTTGTTTTATTTTATTTTTATTAGAGAAGGGGATAAATGAGCGGCGGGATCACAAAGGTGGTCGTTGATGCCCATGGACATCTTTAACACTAGATATGCAAATACACGGCTGACCTTTAAGGACCTTAAGTGTTCTGTTAGAGCATGATTTTTTTTAATTAACTTATTCATTTACTTAGTAATAGTTAACATTTAAACAGACATAACCAATAAACTTTCATAATCTAATAGTATAAGGTGGCAATCGACCTAACGTCTAAATTCGCCATAATAGCGAAGTGACCTGTTTGTGTCAGAGATGCTGGCGTCCGGGGGAAACATTTCCACTGCCATGCATTATATCGTAACATGTTTTCACAGCAGTGGAATTCTAACGTTATAAGCACAAGACAATACAAAGCAACGTAATTCTACAATGAGCCAAGCAAACGATGTCAGTCTTCATTCTTTTGTTTTACCACACGCACGTTCTTATTTCATTAACAACGAAGATCAAATATTCAGCACTCAGATATCCAGGTGTCTTGATCACTTACGTATTTAGTTGTTGTACTAATTTTAATTTAATTATATTACTATGTTAAGAAAATATTGTTAATTTGATTTAGTTGATCATTTTTTCTAAATAAAAAATATATATATTAACTACGTTAAATCGATTTCTCGAATATTTTTTAAAATTAATAATCGCTTGGTTGAGGGAATTCTTCCGTAGGCTATTAAAGTTAAGAAGGTAGAAAACCCTCGCATTCAAGTGCGGATTATACTTTGTTACGTCTCAATGAAGGCGGCTTGTCTTTACTCTCTTGTTTCTAATGGCATCTTGATTGCCAACTTGGTTAGAAATTCACATCGTGACATGAGTGAAATTGTTGATTAAATTACTAATGATCGATATGAGAAACAAATATAGTTTTTCGGTGAAACATTTAACACGAGCATAGTAATAATTCGGAAAGACAGAGCTAAGCTGGCGAGCTATTTTATTTATTTTAAAATCGATAACAGAGGCAAGCGCCCGCCCTTACAAATCCCGTCTGATGAATGTGCTATAAATTTAGAGGCACGTTCCAATGCAATATGTATGGGACAAAATCACCTACTGTAAAGATTTACAATTTAAAAAAAATCCTGTCTACAACACATCAAAGGACATACAGAGACATTCATATGTTGATTAGATAACTGACGAATGTGAATACGACATATCTTGCTATCATCATCATCATCGGCCCCTGTCTGCCCACTGTTGGACATAGGCTTTTCCATGCCTTCCACAGTTTGCGGTCCTCCGCTTTCCGCATCCAACGACTTCCTGCTTGCTATGCTAATGTAAAAATAACTTCAAAAGAATGCATATAGCATAAACTTATACCAAACCACCCTTTTCTTTCAAGTATGGGAAGGGGAAATAGATTTGACTAGTGTGGGGACGCATTAGTAATGGAATTATCCTCTTTCTGTGTATCTATAGAAAGGTAGGAAATTAATCTGAATGCGCGTATGGCCAGTTAGCTAGACATTTATTTGTCACTTTATATTATAAAAAAAAAATACATGGACGTTGAAGTTAACAAGTTCGTTTCTAACGTTTGACGCAACATCGACAATTCTTTTTCCAGTCAGTGTTCGTATCCTTAAGGTATGTTCTTGTGTTCAAATAAAAACAAAAGAATAAAAAGGATTTTTTTCAGTTCTCGTTTTGAATAGTTGCGTGATTAAAAATGAGAGGGTAACATCGTACACTAGAGGAGTTGACAAAGGGATAAAAAACTAGTTGCGAGTTAAGGGCGAACTCATGGAATTTTAAATAATGGAATTCATCTATGTCATTTTAGGATAGAAATGATGCTGGTGACCTGCATGACGTATCAGTCAGTGGCGAATCTTGTTATCTCCGGGCGCGGCGATCTTTGTTGACTTGAAAATCCGAACTCAGTTTTAAAGGTTCGGTCACTTGATTTCGAATTTGATTTCCAAGTATGAAATCGGCAAAAGTATGTTTTATTCGAACCTGTACGGTCAATGCACTAAACTCACGTTGTCCTGTTTCATTTATTTATTCAATGAGTTTTAAAAAAGTCACTATCAAATTTTAATACAAATGGAATCGAGTTTCTTAGCGAATGACTCTAATATAATTTAAGTAATTATGCATACCACGTTTTCATTCAGTGCAATGCGAAAATTTCACTTCACAAAGATTCCTTTCCCCGTCTCAGTCGGCTTACTGCAGATAAATGACGACGGGTAGCCAGGGAAACTTGCTACTTAATACTTCTTGAAGAGGCTTACTTTGCGAATAGGAAGTGGATTGTCGAATTAATGTTACTAACCAATAGATCAGTATTGTGGTAATTCAAAAAAGGAAATTATATTTTGAAAGGAACGCTTTACGATCATTTTTTTTTTATTATATACGTTTAAAAGTTCTGATCAATGAGTTATTTTTTTTTGTTTTTTTTTTAAATTGTATTTATGTTTTGTTTTGTATGTATTAGTTAAATGTAATTATGAGACTGGTATGTTATTATTAATTATATTAAAAGCAGATGGTAAGAAAATAATCGTTCGTTTAATTTAATTAGCTTTTATGTACTTCGAGTCGTTAAGTGGTCATAAAATAATGCTCTGTAATTTTAAGTAAATTTTGAGATTGACCGCTTTCGTGCTTTGACAGTAACACGTGTGTTATATTTCAAGCTCTTATAAAAATATTGAATAAAACTGCAAACATTGTTCTAAACTTACCAAGTCGGAAGTTAACATTTACATTTGACTTTTCTTGATACTCAGCTCCTACATTATATGCTATCACGTGCACTGACTTCGGAATATATTTTAAAAACATCACCCTTATTCCCATTGCATAAGGTTCAAAATGTTCAAGTGAATATTTCTATTCAAATTCCAGGGAAGGAAGAATATCTGTAGTAAGCAAATTAGAAAAGTTATCATTAGAATACACTGTTTTATTCTTGTTAATCGATGAAATAGTTAATTTAATAAATATAGGTAATTTATAAAGAAAAAGACGACTTGATTTTAATGTTTATCCCTTGTCAGTATTGGCCAGTGTCAAGTGTTTGTCGTATTATTCTTGTTTGCGAGAAGCTAGCAATTATACTCTTCTTATGTCTCGTGGGAATACAAGTGGACAAAAGATTATTAACTAATGAAAAAATACGTAAATTAATTGACTATTAGACACTAATCTAAATATGTATAAAAATGAATTCCTGTTCGTTAGTCTCGCTAAAACTCGAGAACCGCTGAACGGATTTATCTTATCTTGATCTTGGAATGTTCATGGAGGTCTAGGGAAGGTTTAAAAGGTGAGAAAAATTAGAAAAACTCCCGTGAAAGCTTTAAAAACAGTCCTTTTCCATTTCCCATACAAGCGTTTTTTTACGAGAAGGAAGTGTTTTTTTTTTGTATTTCCTAATGAATTCAAAAATCTGTTTATTTATTGACTTTAAGGCGAAACAGAGTTCGCGGGGTCGGCTAGTTAATAATAAACATCTCTTGTTGAAGCACCAATAGCCCAATGGTTAAACTACCGATGTAACAATCGTGTCAACATTCGACTACCAACCATATCCTGACACAAACTTACCAGGAATGGTTATAAGAAATATTAGTTAATTAACAAAAACCTACTGATGTTTAATATAATGCCCGCTGCCGTTTTGATCGCTGTTAATATTAGTAAAGTCATTTAAACTATACAAAAGAGCGTCGGTGGCGCAGTTAAACGCTTGACCAGATCGAAGGTGTCCAGGTTAGTTCCTTGTTATACTAATTTGTTTTGATTGTCGATTGTCATATGTACATGACGTTATGGTGAAGGAAAACGTGATGTCTGCACATATGTGAAGTAATGTCAATATGTGTGCAGTCAATGCACTGACAGCGCTGACTGTGGACTAGTCACTGATATAGGGTAGGCAGCGAGCACAG
>JAODUI010000012.1:1198726-1228896 GCA_027563995.1 Papilio gigon | reverse complement strand
TTCAGAACAACTTACAGCTAGCTAACAAAATAAAAGTAAAAAAATAATAAAACAAAAGGCTATTTACAAGTTGTCACTTTGTATTACATCTTACTAACGCTATTTTAAGTCTAGGCGTTATTTTTCCAACACATAACTCTTAAAGAATGAGGACTGTGTTACAAATGCATTAGTACTTAGTACATCGTAAACTTTTATGATGGCGCCACTGTTGCAAACCTTAAAAATATGAGCAATGAGTTCGTAAAATCAATGAATTTGTTGGAGCCATCGTAATGGGATCAAAGTCCGGCCTTGTCATGCCTACACAACACACGACATAAAAGTATACTGGGTAATCAAAAGTCATGCAAATCTGTCATTGCATATTCTGGACCAGTCAGAGAGACACAAAGGATGACTGTAAGACACTAAAGCTACAGTTTTAAGCGGAGCGTATAAATATTCGTATCAGTCAAAGCGTGCATTCTCCGCAGCCGTCACTCCGGACGACAGCTGTGCAAGATTGAACCGACAACGACCAAACAAGACACGAGTCATTTTTAACCAAAGCAAATTAATTTCAAACCGGTCACCATTCCTAGGACACGCTGCAATATTACCAAATTGACAGATTCATTGCTATTTATATTTCCGAACTATTTTTACACAGAAACAGTTGTGATAGATAAATTTAATTTCCCTTTAAGATTATTCAACGAAAATTACACAAGGGTGTATCGGAGAACATGGAGTTTCATGTGACAAAAAATTATGTTGTACTTTTAGCAACATTTAGTATCAAATAGGTTTGTAAGGCGTGGCAAGTTAGGCAAGTACGTCGATACGGCGTGCCCGATCCGGTGACCCGTTAGCCGGTACATTGCTCCCGACAATTAAGCCATTGCGTAAGTCAATGTCAGCTATACATTCCGGCGTCTTCTTTTACGGCTAGGGTTGCCAAAAATGTAACTTTCATACAGACTTTTTATTTGAATGTTTCAGAATTTTCTACTTTAATATTAAAATTTACATAGACTAAAGGTTATTTGTCTTTCTTAGTCATTAAATTCTTACTCCAAGAGCCTGGTGTAGATTGTTGTACTCATAATAAATGTGTACTAAAGGATTCTCTTATATGACTGTAAGTGGGGCATTAAGTGAATAAAAATAAAATCTTACATAAACATACAACTTGTAACGTGTCAACCCTATAAGGGTGGTGTGACGTCCATAGCCTCGTCTGACGCAGCCATGTTTATCGCTAAGTGTGCGTTTAGAATTACATTTTGATTTCTTGCACCTTATGGGCCGTTTAAAATGCAATCACGACACGCGGATGATCGAGCGCTTATGAATGCATTAAACATCGATTATGCAAACGTTCGTTAAGTATTTTTACTCATCGCATATAAAGTAACATTATTTAATTGTATATAAATTAATTATATAAACATGTACATGATACTTTTGAATATATAAACAACAACCACGATTTATGTAGTACATACGTCAATTTACCAAACACTATCTACATAATCATATCCAAACCCAACAACTGTTGTTTATAATATTCATTTGATTTACGTTCCGGCCGCGCGGAAGTTGATCCTTTCAAACTTGTTTAGAATCAGAATGTTTATAAAACATAATGTACTTTATGATTTGAATTTCCATTACCAACACAACTGTTCTGAAACACATTGCCATCTTTTTCATACTCTCATAAAACAGATATGTCACTTGTTTTAGTGTTGTCTTGGTTTTTGAGTGTCCTAGACCAGTTAATTTTACGTACGGATTTACTCCGTCCAACTATTTGATAAATTCTAGTCATTGTATAAATAATTATTGACAAGTTTACGTTTTTTTTCCGACGACACTTTATTATGTAAGACAATTTCACTGACTGTCATTTTACGTGCATTCTCTCTAGCTAGCAGTCTCCGGGTAGAGGCAAAAACCCATAATAAAAATGTTTCGGCAGTTCAACGTCAGAATTACAATGATATACTGCGCGCAGTTGATGCGTTTACGAAACCAGTGCGTAGAGCGTGCCGCGTGCGCGTTCCGCAATGGTGACCAAACAGACAGGCATTGTGTCGTGGCCGCGCAAGGAGTATGAATTATTCACGATTATGTTGTGACGTGTGTATTACTTTGTTCATAATAGACATACTGTAGAAACAGGCAATTGTACACTAGAAGATACAAAGTACGTCTAAATGTTTTTTTGAACTACTTAATTGATGTGCTTATCTATATATGATAATATGTCAAAAAAATACTTTATTACGTATAATAAATATTGGATTTATGAAAAGTTTCAACTTCATTATTCAACATTAATGAAACATTTTATTATGTTTGAAGAACAAAATTTTATTAACCCTGATAAAAAATACTTGTTTCGTTCCCATGCCGGACGCCAACGCCGGACGGTCCCTGCCGACCCACTTCCGAATATCGGTCCTGAGGGAAACCCGACAATGTGCCCTCACCCCAGTTAGTAATTCAACTTAAATAATAAATTGCGAGGAATAAATGTCAGAAGGGAACTTGCCGTGACCATAAATTGAGGCTTTGTTTAACTAGGAGAAGTTTATTGATACGAGGCGTTATCCAATTACGCTTAATTTATCATTATAACCTCACTATTCCACGGTAAGTGAACTTTATCTTAACAAATATTTCGGTCGGTCGAGGGACTCGGAGCCTACCCTATTATGAGAGGTGACTAGGCCATTGTCAACAACGCTGGCCCAGTGCAAGCTAGCAAAGCTCACGCATATCTTTGTATTTCGGCGCCGATATGTTGCAGGTTGCATAACGATGTTTTTTCTTTACCGTAAGAACGTCGGGTAATGTACATACGAAATTCTAAATTCAAAAAACGCATTCGTACATGGCGGTAAAGGAACATGAACAATGTTGAGTCCGGTCCGGTATGGTGAAGCGCTTAAAAGCTTAAACAAACTTAATGGCACATACACTAAAACTTTTAAATAGTCTACTTATGGATCACTAGCTGTCGTCATCGACTACGTCCGCGCAGAATTAAAAACAAAACTAAATTAGCAATCTTGTTCTAGACATGTGGTAAATTTTAACGTGATATGTTTATCTAATTTGGAGATAAGTAATAACAATATGAGTAAGTAAGATTATAATCAATCATTTAACTTCTCGATTATGCCTTTGTATATATGAAATAGATTGAATAGCTTCAGATGTCAATGGTCATGGCATTTACTAGTGTGAATGGACCTCGTTGGACATCAAAGGTTAGCGCCACTCAATTCGAGGAAGTTTGTAAACAAACACCGCTTGTTAACAGAGTAGTGCTGACGCCCTGTAACGAAACTCGATACATAACATCAAAGTCATATTGCACTTATTATTTGTTTGCATTATTAAACGAACTATTATCAGACATGGAAAAATACGACCATTTTGCGTTGACTACGAATTAAATAGACTTTTCTTTAAAATCATTTATAACTAAATAGAAACAAATGAAGATCTCTACTTGAGTTCCCATTAGTTATACTGGGTTCCTATCTAAACTACACAAATTGCTTTACCTTTCCTAATGTTTTGCTCATCAACTATAAAACATTAGCTAACCTTATAACAATATACAATACAGCACTCCATTTTAGCAAAAAATATTTACAAAAACAACTAAAAAAATCAAAAGGTAGTAACAATTTGTCGTGTGTCCAAGTGTGTAAACAACATAACTTTGCCTTTGTGCAAACGATGTACAGTTCTATCTTAATTTTTATTAGTACCGTCATAAAATGTCTTATTTCGTTGTTGTTTGTCTCCGCGTATTTATTATAACATTTTATTCATATCACAATAATCTTAACTTACTGAATTATTTATAAATAAAGTTGTTGACAGAATATATAAAAATTTATTCGATCCTTTATATAAATTCAGTCCGGGTCCATGCACAAAGGAAAGGCGGAAGCCAAATAAATGTGAGATTCATACAACGATCACGTATAGGGGACGACTATTTTATTGTCGAGGTCATATAAAGAAAAAAATATTTCATAAATATCGGGCATACAATCTAAACAGCGCGTGTATTTATTGATAAAAAAAAATATTACTGACAATATTAATTTACGTCTACAGTTTATAGCAAGATTATAATTATTAAGTGTTATTTTCTAATCAAATAAAGGAATAAGTTGCAATATGGCCAGAGCTTGGACGCCCCAAGTTATTTTTACCATAATGTGGACGTGGATCGATACCACGCGACTTCAATTGTATGAAGCTCGTATATAAGATATGTTTTGTATTTAAGACCATTGCAAACATATAAACAATTGGCTAACAGTTCCACGAAACTGAATATCACTTTATGTTCATACATAATCAAACCAGTTCGGTTACAGTCGTCCTATTATGCGACCCATTTCTTTTCTGTCAATTTGACGCTCGTATTATCGTTTTTGCTTTCCGATAGAAATATGAATCGAAAAATATTTTCGTAAAGTGCGGCGAAAATGCCATAGTTTAAATATTGCATGTTTACTGTAATGTTATATTAATAAAAGAGGTTAATTAATAAAGACCTTGTGCGCGTGATACTTAAGAAATGCATGTGTTATAATGCGCATTGCTTGCAACACTGGCTCCGAGTATAAATGCAAGTGTGTTCACGCGCGTCACAAACAAATGACTGCATGCGAGATGTGACTATCTGTAACATCATTTGTAATCCTAGGATGTTTCATCAAGAGACTTTGAAGTCAAGCGGAATAATTGACCATTTGATTCATGTTAAAACGCTATAAAACAATCATAAAATAAAGCACGAAATATCGTATAATGATTTCTTTATAGTAACACGTACTTGGATGATACAAGTGAAAGAAGACTGGGTAAAGTCACTTAAAAAACAAGAATTACATTGTTTAAAATACATTTATATTACAAGACGAAAGTGTGGCATAATATTCACATTATTAAGATGCAGAGCTTTCAAGATGCAAGAACCGTAAAAGCTGTGACGATAGTACATTATACCGACGAAAAAGTACTTTAAGCACATTAAAATTATTTTACATCCTTTTATTATTTCGTATTAACGAAAAATGTACAGTAAAAGTTAATATGTTTTCGTAATAAATTTGCATGACACAACCAGTCGGTATCAGCGTTGAACAGGCGCCTAGCAACTGCAAATTACTGCGCCAAGTACATATCGGTGACAAAAGGTATCGAGTAATGTATAATGTATGGAGTGGGTACTCAGATAAACCTATCTTCGTATCGCTATTGATACAACAAAACAAATGGCCTACAATTCATATCGACATGTAAATGGGGGCCGATTCGTATGCATTCGATTTATGATTGCGAACATATTTCTAGAATGTTGTACGCAAAAGACAGTACCGTGAAAACATCGCTCGGGATCGATCGGCATGCGACCCGAATTAGTTGAGAACTGATTTAGATTCCTTAAATTAATTCTGAATGGGCCTCTTCGAACGTTTAAACCTTTTAGAAAAGCTAAGACGTAATAGATTATCTGTGGGTTTCAATTTGTTACTGAATGAAGAAAAGCCAAAACATTTTTTCCAACATGTACATTTTACTTGGAGTTAAATGTGTACATCTATACAATCGAACATAAAAATATTTTTACATTTCGAAGAGCCCATACAGACATGGACAAAGAATTTATGAAACTGTTACATTCAAAAAAGCACCGTATTACTGTATGTAACTTGAACAATGCGTCGAAAAAAGAATGAAATGATTGAACCTTTTGAAATTTGGTGGAAAGGTGAATTACATAACAATGCAACGCGAATAAATGTATATTTAAAAGGATAATAAATAATTACAGCTACATGAAACATAGAAATCGTACCACGATTATTGTATAAATGTAACTAGCTAACCTGAATAGATATATTAAAACTGGCGACATATTGCGGCAACTACATAACTTGATTGATTACTTTATTAAGTGAAGTATTAACAAAGTCGATCGAAGCACCCTATTATTCTATATTTAAAATACAATCAATTCATATTGGTATACTTCAATTCAGTTTTAGGATCTGTGTAGCCTTGCCAACATTTCATTCTTTAACGTACAATTTAACGAGTGCTGTCGGCCGGTGTATTGCACAGATCGACTAGTTTTACTATCCTTCAGAAGATTTCAAAGAAATCCCCACGCGTAAATCCCGAACAAGCATCAAGGCGGGAGCGCGATGAGGCGGCCGCCTAATAAAACAGACGTTATCTATCCAACTGTTTACATGTCGTTTGCGTAATTGTATAGATCCGGTGTATTTATGGAGAGCTTTGTAGAATCCGCGATACGGGTCGCAGCCGACGCGGCGTGCTCCCGCCGCCGCTGCCAACTCTTGTAGCGCCTACTATATTTAGCTGACAACCAATATAAGATTTTTATTTATTATGTCTATAAAAGTTTGTGTAGAAATACTTAATGTTGTCAGCAACATTGTAGACAATATTAAAATAATCCTACTTAACTGTATTTTTATGACTTAGATGTTTTACTCAAGGTTTTTGTCTTTTGATTTTACAATTTAGATAGGTTTATAAAGTTACCGACCATTACGTTTATGGTGACGGCATCTTATTGATCACAACGAAAATTAATTTGTAGCAAACCAAATAATGGTCGTTTTATTGCCACTCTTGTAACCGCACTCGCGACGCATCACCATCACCACGTGGTGATGAGTGAGGCCTTATATGTCTAGTCCGGGGCCAATGGATGTGATGACAAATCTATCAAATATTAAATTAAATTATTAGACAATCACCACAAAGTTTTAAGATATGCAAAAATCATAACTTGCCAAAAATAGAAACAAGTTTTCCTCGATCTTGATTACAAAAATCCATTTCGTGTTGCTATTTTAGGACCAAGAAACCATAAAACGTGGCTCGCGATGTTATATCGAATTTAAATTCATTACGAAAATAACGACAATTTACTTAAGCCAAGAGCCTAAAAGGAAATGTTTGATAAAATTGAATTTCTGCTAAACTTTTATCTCGTTCTGGAATTAAATAAATATATGCAATATTCATCTTGTATTTAACGAAAACAATACACAGTTCTGCATTTACAATACTTAGGAAGTGTGACGTAATATGTAGAAAACAATGAAAAATATGAATAATATTATAAGCTTATTGAATAGGCTGAGATGTAAAAATTCTGGTTGAATAGGCAGCACGGGCCGGATAGGCCTAACGAGCAACACGGATTCGAGCCGGCCATGCATCACAAAGCGGGCCGCTTCGTTACGCATTCTATAGGATCGCCTCACTTCGCCTCGCTCCGTCCGCCGCCCGAACTGGCACGGCACAGTCGCACACACAAAAGCACCTCCCAATACTCGCCCGGAATCGTAATACGGAATTTTGAATAATATAAACCTTCTATAAGAACATTCAATTAAATTCAATACGTACTATTGTTATTTTCATAGAGTACAGTGAGTTATGTAGGATTCTTCAAAATTATTGCTTTTCATTTCTTTCTAAAGCATATTAGTAGAAGAATAAAAACAATTCAAGTGAAGTTGATCAACGAGACGTAAGACATTTTGATGACAATTGGGACTTTAAATTTAAAATATTTTAAAGTAAATCAAATCTTTGTCCTTGTTTCTTATTGTCATATTAAATCGAAAATGGTTAGTTTCCTTCTACTGACACGTCGATAATAACGCTTTCTATAACGAAAAAGGAAAACAGTGAATCGGCTATTGAAACTGTGACATAGATTGAAATAAAAAAAATATTTATTCGGAACATACGAACACTTAACATAATTTTGGAGCATACTTCATCTTATACGACACAAAAACTTGGTATTCATTACAATTTTATTAACAGTATAGATTTTTTTTTAATAAAAGTGTCACTTCAATGGAATTTCACGCTATAATTATCAATGTTATACTGTCCTGTATTTAATCCACAAAAGTATCGTTAAACGGTATACAAACTGAAGCAGTAACTTGGTAGAGTGCTCACAATGCATACAATGTTCCTATCAGCATACAGCTTACAGAGGCTTTACATTATCTTTGCATCAACAAGTCACGCTTCTGATTTGGATTACTGATTCTTTAATAATTACACCACGACACTGTTTTTACTAATTTGTTAAGTAAAATCCACAATTGGAATTCACGGTAAGTATATGTACGAGAAAATTGTAGGAGAATCCAAGTGGACGACATGGTTCTCAAAATCTGTAGGCTGAAGTAACAATGGACCGGTCACATCTGTCAGGCCAGCGACGCCAGGTGGGGGACGAAAATGTTGGAATAGAGGCCACGGTTGTGAACTAGGAGCGGGGGTGCCTCCTTCCAGATGGACCGTCGACTAGTACGGACGGCAGGAAGTCGTTGGATGTGGAATGCGGTGGACCGACCGCATACTGCGGAAGATGAAGATGATGATGATGACATATCAATGTATAAATGTGTGTCGTTTGAAATATTTTTCTGTTATTTTTTAGTTTATGAAGGTAAAAAACATGTTTCTAGATTAAGA
This sequence comes from Papilio gigon, assembly GCA_027563995.1. Classification (NCBI taxonomy): domain Eukaryota; kingdom Metazoa; phylum Arthropoda; class Insecta; order Lepidoptera; family Papilionidae; genus Papilio; species Papilio gigon. The sequence goes on along the minus strand of JAODUI010000012.1, from coordinate 1,220,334 downwards.
CAAAAACAATCGAATAGCTGCTTAAATCACTTTTGATTGTCTATAAAGTGCACGGTTAAATTTTAAAGTTCTAAACGTCGTAAAATGTCTTAAGAGCTATTAAATGTAGGAAGCTTAATGCGCTCTACGAGAAACAATGTTTTGCTTTTAATGTAGAAGTAAATATATACTATTGTCGATGCGAAAGTTACGATGGATGTTTGTTAGGTAGTCCAAAACGTCTTTTTAGATCTGCATGTAATCTGACACAGAGATAGATTACTGTCTGGAATATCACAGGGGATACCGTGATACCAGCACGTGTCAAAAAAGACATGACTGTACATTAGAAACAATTGAATACTATAATTAGTTTGTAGTTTCATATCTTTGCTTTTTCTAAGATTTTAATATGACAGATTTTGGTATATTATCTATTATTAAACTTTGTTGAACCCATCACAACTACTAATTTCTCTGTAAAAGTTGAGCAAATCATAAAAGTTAATCTAGATCGCACTAATTGGAGAATACAGCGGCTCTCCCGAGTCAAATAAAGTTGTAACTACTTTTGGTCATTAAGCTAAAACATTAGTCTGGTACGAAAATGAAATATTTTGACGCGAACAAAAAAGCTTCTAACATTTTCGTTCGTAATTTAAATGCAGCATTCATTATCTCATTTAAATTTGTTCTTAACTAGCACTTAAATAATCTCAACAGCGTTCAATTGTTTTCTGAATTTTTTTTTACATGAGTGTAGAACATGAACTTTCTTAGTATGACCCTTGTGTTCATCTAGTCATCTTTCTGAACTTAGACTAAATCGACAAACCATCTTAAATGAGTTATACCTCTAAAAAGGAAGTAATTAAAAATTACGATTCATTCTATTGGATACGAAACAGGCAACTTCAACAGACTTTATTACACTGCTGAAGGTCTTCTCCAATGACATACAGACAACACGAATTACTCAATATACAAACGCAAATATTTTTTATATCCTCATAAAATAATACACTTTTCACAATACAATAATGTTGAAACTTGTTCATTATACATTAACCTTTGTCGCGAATTCAAAGAAAAGCTCTTAAGAGAATCACGGCTGACGGGGACCGCGAAAGCTTTCTCCTTGGATCAAAAGGAAAACTTTCTACGGTCAAAGAACTTCGAGATATTAATATTCAACACCAAACAGTTTTTACTTTAAGATATTTACTTGTATATTAAATAAATAAGAGAGGAGAAAACATTGAGCGGTAGGCGAAACAAATTATTACGAGCTATACTCTCCATTGTTATATGTTTTAGAAAGATTGTATTTAAATACTTTAATTGTATATGAAACAAAACAACACTCAGAGTAGTTCCTTAGAGGCCCACTAAGTATACATTTCATAGGTGAGATGAAAACCAACGAACATCTTAATTACCTGACTATATATGTCTGTTAGTGTTAAATTGAATTTAATGAAACATGTCCCATAGCAAATATTAAATATGGTCACTCGAAGCACGCAGTCGCTTCTGATCGTATGGAGTCCATCATCAATAAGAGATCGATGTAGGCGGTGATGATTTATCGTATTCTAAATATTCTACGTTTGTAGCGAGGTCTGCGCGCGATAGGAAAAATAAATAGTCGTACCATGAACGTGGCGCCGCCGGGCGATTATATTTAGATAGTATTAAAATGCTTTCGTTTATATAATTTGTGGCAACGCGTGCGTATGTATGGACAGAAATAATGATGAGTATAAATAAAATAGGTATTTCGAGATGTCCGTAAGACGGGAGGGGCCAGGGTGGACACAAGCGATGTAACGCCGCTTAAAAAAAAGCGTTGCAAATATTGACAACAACGTCAACTGTTAGATCTCAGATTACGTCATAATCCATAACGCCTCTCTTCAGAAAATTGATTGAATCTTGGTTATTGCAGCTGATTAAATAAAATTAGTTTTAGTTTTTCTTTGTTGTTACATACAGTTTTGTTTTTTTTTTTCATTTTAGATAATCTGTGGTATGCTGTGTTTACCTGTAAGGAAAACATGATTATGCTTTACTTAAGAGTCGATATCTGTGTGAAGGTGGTAGAACATATTTCGTTCGTTAAAAAAAACATCCAATAAAAATGACTAATATTGAGTCAAAAATTTACATCCGAAACGAGTCAATAAACTTTTACTAGGTCGATGTCATTATTGTATAAATTAACAACTATCAGTAAACAATTTCGATTCACTTAATTTATATACAGATATTTTTATTGTATTAACGAGAGTTGAATAAAAACAAATTTTATCGATACATCACGTGTTGTGACTGGAAGCGGTATGTATTTAAATTTAAATATTATAATGAAGACTCTAACAAGCAAAGTTAAAGTCAAAGCAATCCGGCACGTGCCGCGACTTTTATGTGAATACTAAACATTATACATTAAATTCCATCTCAATCTCAGTTATTCGACTTAGTGATAAGCTTTTGGAGCTTCGAATAAAGCACGGAAATTACTATGTATTACTTGAACAGATTACATATCGTATTTTAACTAATAATAGGTAATACAACTATTTCATTCAGTATTATTATACATACTATAAAAAATAGTTTTGAGTATTTTTTATTGACAAGAGTTCAGTTGCAATTATAAACAGACGAATAAACATTCGTAAATAAATCCTTTTAGAAGTTCACCTAATTCCGTGTCTTATTCAATATCTGCCAATAAATGTATAGACAAAAAATTACACGTCCAGCTTCTGTTTTTATTCGATTCGTATCGAAGATAAAAAGGCTAAACAATTGAAAGGTGACAGGCTCTTGCTACGTCAGTGGACAGCCACGGCGCCGGCGGATGAATAATAAAAAGGTTTCAAGCGAACTGGCCGCTGTCATAATAAAATACGTCCTTTCCTCGAAATAACGAATACATTTACTTAGACAAAATAAGAGAAGTTTCAATAATGTGTCGTAGTTCCAGAGATGGGAATTCGCACTATGAATTTATCATCCGCCAAATGTTTCCAGCCGTTGCCCACGAAGATACGAAAATTGTGAGGGCGGAGGTAATATTTCTAAAATAAAACATCAAAAGTATATTAATAATTCATTCGTAAAGTGTCATAGATCGAGGCAGTAGCGGCAATATGAAAAAAATAACAATTCCAATACGTACGAACTTAAAACGAGTTTTTCTGTACGTTTTGGAACGTTTACTTTAATTTCTGGTACGGTTATAGTAGCCGTTTGATCATGAGATGGGAACAACAAAACCACTATGAGCACCGTTTAGTTACAAGCCTCAGGTGTGACGTCACTCGCACGTCCACGGCGCGGTATCTGTTTTCGTCTGGCGGCGCATTCCTCGCGTACTTCACCCTATTTTATATTTATAGTCGACTTTATCGTAATACCGCTACACATGAGGGCGCTTCCACGTACTAAGATAACTATAGCGACCAGATACCAACATTGGTTCGCTGACGTCACTGTTCTATACCACTGAGAGGGCAATCTGCGATGTAATGCATACGCTTCCATTTATAAAAAAAAAAAGTTACAAACTATGACACAGATGGCGCCTGTTACAGAAAATTTGTTTATAAGACAAACATTTGATTTTTAAAAGCATAGTGAATATATTATACATGGTAACATCGCAAGTTTGTGACGTCATATGCATGCCATAAAACCGGTTATTTAAAATTCACGCAAAAAATCTATGTCTAGAGATCATCATAATTTTCCAGGTGCATTTATGTTCGCGTCGCATGTTCTGGAACACGCAGCGGGAACGCAACGGAAACAACCGCTTATGCAATCCTGATGAACCGGGGGAGGCAGTCAATCCCCTCTCAACATTCTATCCTGTGGCTGTGTTCAGCATTTATAAACATTTTCTATCACTCAAAAAAAATGACTTGTAATATTACGATATCTTGTTTTTCTTTGTTTTTGGATTCTTGGTTTAACGAATTGAGTTAAAGATTGACAAGACTAATTAATATTAGACAAAATCTAAATGTACTGATAATTTAATTACCATCTTTTCTATTCCACAAGTTTAACATAGACTTTAGAACCGCCATACACTTTAAGGTGTTAATTGAAATCATTCCGTTCTTACGTGGTCGTTCATTCAACACTTAAAAGACTAATTAAGATGGTCATATCAGATGGTTGCGGGTCATTAAAACGACGTAGTAAAATACTCTAATCTAGAATCGAACCCGCGTCTTGCTCAGTCCGTACATAAAGTGACCACCCACTATTTTTACGATCAACTTTTATGACTCATTTAACTCGGTCGACGCTAAGCGCCTTCGGAGATGAGAGAGGATGCGCGACCGTGATAGCGGATATAGGTGCAGCATTAAGCTAACTTTACAATCCATACGTTCTGGATTAAAAGAAACGTTCACTTTTATACTTGATAGTTTAGATTTTATATCTTTGGGGACATTAGAAACATAGCTAAACATGGTAAATTACCACACTCAGAGAAATATAAATTGGGGTATCAGATACTAGCCAAAGTGGCAATTACGCTAATAGTTTGATTTAAACAAAATAATATGACGTTTAGGTTTCTTGCTCGTTAGCCACCTTCTTGCAGAAGAAAACAATTGAAGGTCCTTTAATTTTGGAGCAGTAAATTGAATGCACAGGCGCATGGGAAAACATGGTTATAATTTTTTTATTCTATTGAATAAATATATTTTTTATACGAGAAGGGGGCAAACGATCGGCAGGATTAAAAGAGCGATCATCGACATCCGTGGACACCTACAATACCAGAGGAACCACAGGTGTGTTGCCGGCCTTACAGAGAGCTTTTCGAAGGGACCTAAGTCGTATTGGTTTGAAAATACCGCCGTGAACTGACCATTCCACAACGCGGCAGTGCGCGGCAGGAAGTTGCGCGAAAACCGGACTGTTATGGAATGCCAGCCATCAAAATGGTGTTGATGGTACTCGGCAGTCTGTTGTGTGTTCCGACGACGATAATTTAATACTCATATAGTAACGAACGGTAGAAATAACTTTTTAATGGAAAATTAGAGGAACAACGCAACATGATTGTAGTACTCCTTGTACTTTTCATTTATCTTTTCCGTAATTTTAGTTTGTTCTTTTTAGAGCGATGTTCCGACCGGTTGCGAGTGCTGTTAATGTAACATTTTAATTATCATAATTCCAACGTAATTTCAAGTGTATAAAGCACTAAGTACATAAGTGCGTGCGGCAATTAAGGCGGTTGTTCGTATAACTTAACATTACCAGTCACTTATTGCACTTTATTGAGTGCAAGCCGGAATTATCTCCGCAGTGTACTATAAACTTATCGCTTACGTCATCGAATACCAGAGGCCCATTAATAAACGTGCGCGGAAAGATGATCCCTCGTCACAGGAAATACGGGACATAATAGCGTGTGGGTTATATTTTTTCAAGATGTCATAACCTTGTTATCGGTATGGGCTGGCAAATAAAGCGGAACCAATTATTATTGTTACCGTTGCCGATGGGGCACCGGGATTGGCAATACGCACGCAAACTAATCTAATCCTTAATAACATAGTGGACAGGTGTTATTCCCTTGTCTCGTTAGCAAGTTAGCCCGTGGGAAATGACCGCGCGATCGCTTGAATACAATCTATCGTAAGGCGTTGCCTTCTGAAGCTGGAATGAATTTCTTGTTCCGGTCAAAAACAAACGACGTAAAATACAATTTTTTATATTGACGAAACAAATATCTAACCTTTTACATATGTAAAAAAAACAACGTAGTTCATTCAATAGAATGTCCATTAGGATTATTATCCTATGACGAATCCGGCCATCTACCAATGAGTTGGTCGCAGCACATGCTCGGACGCTCGTAAAGAAGTTCCTAGATATGGACTCGGTTGAGATAATTAACAACCGTTTATAAATTGATTATGTACCTGTAGGGTAGAATTAAAAAAGGTCTTCGTGATGTTCCAAAATATAGCAATTAAGATTGAATTAACGTTTGCATTGAAACACTATTAAAGTTACATTAACAAACCAACGTCATAGGCAGAAACGTAAATGTTGATAGGTACTAGGCAATGTTAAAGACTAAAGCATAAACAAGATTTCTTCGTCCTACTTCCACAAGAGTACTCTTGAAGTAATTTACACAAATTTATTGGTACACAAGTTTTGCCAACAGCTTTGAATCTTGAGACCAGAACTGCTATTTCAAATCTTGACATGTAGCAGAGTATGTCAAACTGTTAGGAATGACACATCATTATAATACCATAGAAAGACCACATACTCGATTAATTGACAGCTGGAATAACGACCACCGAACTGATCTCGATAAGGCCTCGCCACACTGACGCCGATCTAACGCAGATAACACTTACGTACTGTCGTGTGGTCGTGTGGAGGAACAAACAATTTGGTAGCAAAAATAAAACGAATATCTGAAGATAAGATAATCCGAAGTTATGGAATCATATCTTCGACAATATGATAATCGTTCTCGACTTGAAAATGCAGTCTTTTAATATATGGGCAAAACAAAACGCCAAAGTATTCATATTCAATGTATTTTGCACAATTGTTTCCACTACAAGAAATAAAAAAAAAAAAATATTCGTAAAACTTTTTCTTAACAAATTACACAACACATTTAAATAGAGGAGGGCAATTTGTAAATGATGAATGAGTGGTTGGCAGCGTCCAACATCTCCGCATCAACAAGACAGTCAACCTGTCACTAACATTTCAAGCGTACTGTATTTTTTAAATAAATATTGATTTTTGTGTATCATTACACATCCATCTCATATTCTGCTTCAACTCACCACTAATACGACGATCAGGCGAAACAATAAACTTGTATACACAGGTTTTTAAAGATATGCTGTGTTTCTTAAAAAAAAAATGTTGGTTTTATTTATGGCCTATCTAAACGTATTTAAAGTTGTCTTTGAAAACTTCGCCCTTTGCTTCGAATTTACATGTACCATTTTTTTGTGCAACGTATGTAGTTAGTACAAAGTTTTATTTTATAAAAAAAAGAAACAATACACTGGAAAGTAAAACTCTTAAGAAATATACATATGCAAAGTATGTGAGAGGCCTTAGTTAAAGGAATTCCATGTGAGTCAGCGTACTACCAATGAGAAGATGAGATCTTCCGAGAAACGGACGCCGGATCGTAAACTCCCGCCCCCTCCCACCCGCACCCCTCTCCGACTTACAAGAGGTCATCGTAACAACGTACGCGTTTGACTTAATAGATCTTCAACATAAATCTACTCAATAAGAAGAAACATGTCAAATGAATCAACGGATAACATAAAACGCTACAATAAATAAAACTTAGTTATTGTACGTATTAAATGTCTACACAATTTACAGTCTTACTCCCGCACTCATACTAAATCTACACAAAGGAGTATCTATTGTGACCTCCTCTGTGTATTTTTTTATGTATGTCAGTGAATTAAAAATACTTTCTAAATCACACACTACACGGGCATTTTAATGTTAGTACGTATAAGTTTACATCAAATACGCAACAGGCTAGTCTTTCGCATATCAGAAAGTCTTTTAATGAAATCTGCGGCAAATAGCTGGCGCGTTTGCGATCAAAGCCGGGAAGCCGGGGCTAGAGTCAACTCGACTACGCGGCTGCCGTCAGGTATTTTGCACTTGAATAGGGATAAAGGGGCATTCACATTTAAACGAAATACCCTCACCGCCTATAGACTCGATTCAAATTTAATTACATCACAATCGGCAATCCCTTTGTAATCACACTTTACGTCTCGTGTGACAATTCAAGTCCAGAATACGGCACCAAGATATTTTACGTGCTGGGATAAAAAAAAATATATGACAAAATAATAATTTTGCTGATTCACAAATTCTAAATGTTAAAATCAACTGATTACATTTATTTCATTATTTTCTTCGGTTGGTTAATATGGATACCGTAAGTAATCACGTATAGTTGAAGTGGAGTGTATTTAGTGTGAAAGGGCCCTAATACACGACTATCGTCTGGGCAGGCAGGTTAATTAGCAAGTTGCAGTGCGAGTGCAGGCGAGGTCGCCGGGCGGGGCTAGTTGTGTTTTTTTACTTTTTATGTGCAGCTGTCCGCATTATGATAAACTTCACACATATGAAGTGGCACATTGCAAATGTTCTTTCGGAAGTTTGACCATCGATAATCTGTTATTTTCATCAGTATTAGTGATCTGAACCATATATAGGCGATATATAGATGAAGGGAGTACATGACAAAGCATTTTATTATTATTTTTGTATATTAAACTACATTAACTACAACACTATGTCCTAACATCACTATTCCAAGAGTCCCGTTCGTACCGACAGAAAGTTAAGCTTGGTGTTAACATTGAAATAGTGTGTTAAAAGCGTCTATTGTTAGGGCACATTGTGATGCGCGTCAAGCGCGATCGCGCCGCTCCACGCTCGCCCTCACTTCCCCTAAAAATTCCATTAACAGTCAAATGGTTATATTTTTTCTATGAATGACCATAACACAAAAGTGTTTGTTGGTTATATAAACTTTTAAAAGTCAAAGTGATGTCTTTTATGAGCTTATATAGACATTTTAAAATAAATAAAAATTTCAAGAATTTTAGCTGATGATGACAAAATCCAGTAGTTTTTCTTTCCAACACATATTAAAAAAGGTCCCAACTATAGTAAAATAAAATCAAAAATAGTGACAAATAACAATGAAGTTATCATCATCATCATCATCATCATCTTGTCTGCCCACAGCTGGACATAGGCCTTTCCCAATGCGTTCCAGTATAAGGTAGTTACGGAAACTTATAATTGTTACTACATTAAATGATTTACTTTATCACTATGCATTTGAATAACAAATCTCTAAACAAGGAAAAATAACGATAATCACATAATGAGTCTATATATGACTTAACAAATTGCCTTATGAAAATGATGTTATCAAAATTTACTAAAAAGATTTACTCTTGTAAAAATTCTTACACATGTCTGGATCATACACGAAAACCTGTTGTTCAAATAATAGATACAGTGTATTGGAACACAACTCCACCGCTTGTTAAGTAATATCCAATAATCCGAATCTTCTACTGGAAGTAGTTCTAAGTAAACCTCAACATATATGCATATGAAAATAAAAAATACATTCTAATCAAAAATTTTATAATTTGCTTTACACACATTTCCACATAAACTGTGATATATCATCTATTCACATAAGAAGAAAAAAGTGCTTGTTTCAAATATCAATATATGTTAACTTAGATATGGTACCTCTGAAATACTTCACAGTATAATTTATATTTTTCAAATTAGTAAAATGTAGGTAGTTCTAATAAGAAAATCAATGGTGAAATAAAATTGTACCCACAACCATTTTCTATAATTAAGTTGTTACTATAATTTTAACAGCAGATTTAATAGGTTTGACAGTTTTTTATAGGTTGATAAAAAAAAGTGCATTATTTTACAGTAATACTTTATGATAAGTAACTGTTTAAAAAACAGCTCAAGTAACATTTGTTGGTGCTATAAATATTTATTTTATAAACACAAATTTTTGTCTCAATGAACTCTTTACTACAAGAGTGGAATAGATACTATTATCTCTACACTAAGTAAACATGTGACAAACATATTAAACACATATTTGAGTCATACTAAACGGGTTCCATACAAAGAATAAATTATTCAAGACTAGATTTCAGTGGTTACATGAGATTTTTTCTATAAGTCTAACATACCTATAACAATTGGAGAAAAACTTGCTATAAACAAGGTTACCAAGATGTCTTGAGGTATACTGTAATAACTTCGTACCTTAACATAAAACTAAAATTGAAATAAGTACAGTACTGATATCGAATTATCAAAATATAAATTACCGTGGCCTGAAAACGGTTAATTTTTTCCGTAAACATTTTTATGCGAGTCAAAAGAACAATCGTATCTGAATTTTTGTTCGACAATATAGATTGTTACTTACAGTAATACTTGAGGAAAGTCAATGTATCCACTTCTTCGGCACTAGAAGTATCCTGAGCACAACATATTCACTTTGCGTAAAATAATACGAATTACCGGATTGGTCCTGTCACAATCGTGTTAACGAACAATTCAAATAAATCTGAAGATAAGCAGATTTATAATTTCTACGTTCAATCTTTGAAGGATACGAACTCACAGCGATAAATACAAGTATTCAAAAATTAAATATGAACCGCACGAGTCGCTTTCGGCTGAAGATTCCAATCCTTTACACAAAAGTGGTCCACACCACAAGATCCAGTGAATATTGTATTGCGCACGCATCTATCAAGTTCGTTAAAGTGACATATGACTTGACTTGTGTTGAATTTGACAATTACGCTGTTTATGTTGCCCGTTTCTATCAAAAATTTATTATTTGTTTTCGATTTAAGACCAATATTCAGTTCATTTTAATTTAGCCACTCATTGAATTGTTACACACGTAAAACTTTATGTAAAGATAAAAACATATCTATCTCTTAAATATTTGATTATTGTTTTCAAACGAAAATCTTACAAGCTCAATCAGCTCAATAAAGGAAAACGTCAATTTTGTCCTATGAATGTCAACCAATGACAATTTTGTTATCATTAAATCGCAAAAACTTGTCAATAAATAATAAAACTGACGTGTAATTTGCTAAGAATTAAAATCAAAATTTCATGAGTGTTTTTTAACAAATTTTAAAATGTCTGAGGGTGATACTAGTGCTAACAATGCCGCAACAACAGGGGAAAATGTCGAATCAAAAACGGAGGCCGATTCATCCGTCGCAATTTCTGATCGAGAAGCATACTTTCAAGCGCTTCGAATGTGGATACAGCAAGCGCAGATGTACCAAAACATTTCCACCTGCTTCCCTTATTACATGATGACATTCCAGGGTCTTCATAACAATCCGACTAATATACCTCTGTTGAACAATAACTACCAGTTTCAGGGGCAACAATTTCCATTTCAAATGCCAAATTTTAGACCAGTAATAGAAAACCGAACTCCCGCAGAAAATCTCACCCCTGCTGAAGGTAAAAAAGCAACACAAAGAAAAACATACAATTAATATAAAATATTTAAATATTCTACATTCATAAATGTAATTTATGGATCATTAAAATATATTTTTCAGTTATCGCAAGACACGGCGGTTATGAATATATAATACCACCTCTTTACAAGAGATTGATGGCAGAATTTATTGACTTCATTTTATTGTTCATTCTCAAATTAATTGTCACTTTCATAGCTGTGGATATGTTTGAGTTGATGTAAGTATCCAAATGGAATTGTCAAATTTAAGTAAAATTTTGTATTGAATTTGAGTAATAGTACTACACAAATATGTGATGCTCTTTTATATAGTTCAAGATAAACTATTTAAACCTAAATTAAAAGTTATAGAAACTTTTTGGTCATTTTTTGCTCTATAAGACTTAGTTTATTTTATTTTCAGTGATTTGGACAAATTTGACTTCTATGAGTTCAGTGAACACTATGACGACTACAAGTATGCGATGGAGTTGACTTCTGAAATTTTATTTTTGGAAGTAATTTACAGGATTTTAGTTTGTATTTTTGAGGTAATTTTTACTAAAAGAAATATTTTTTTGAGTTCTACCATTTTTTTTGGCATGAAAACAATAAATGTTCTGTTTCAGGCATTTTGTTTATGCGGCAGTGTGGGTCGTACTGGTGGAGCCACACCCGGGAAAGCACTCCTTGGTCTCCGAGTTGTAACTGCTTCTGCCGTTATTCCAGTCGAAGGTCGCCCCAAAGAAACTGTTTTATTGTACCCTGGCCGACCCCTTACATTCTTCCTAGCACTAGTTCGTTCATTAATGAAAAACTTCCTTATCTCCTTGTTATTTCCATTATGTGTGGTACTATTTGTATGCAGTCATAATCGTACAGGGTATGATCTACTGTGTGGTGTTATTGTTGTAGAAGAGAACATGTACCCAGCAAGGAGGCATGCACCTTAAATAATGTTTAAAGGCAGTATTAGATTTATAGATTTATTCAGGTTCCATACATTAAAAATGTTTTCCTAACAACTATAGCCCAGACATTGTAGTCTTGGTAAATATTTTTTATTTATCTTTTGTTCATGGCATTTATTATAAATGGGTGTTTCAAAACTAGTATTTTAATCTTTACTACTGTATTTTTTCATCGTTTTTTCTTCAGGTTATTATGAACAAGAAGTGTAAAAGCAGTGAAAATTAATACCTAGACTAGCTTATGAAAGGTGTTGAGTCTAAATTTTGTGATAATTCAAATTATTTTGTAAATATTTTATTGTTAGTAAAGTTTAAAAAATATATGTATGTTTTAATTTTAGTCCAATGTACCTTGAACTTGTTTAATTGATTGCCCTGTACATTTCCTTATTTGATTCCTATTTGAATGTCTGGATTAGTAGAGAAAATTTATGGACATGCGATAGTGGTGTAGAAATTAATTATGTCTGCTAGCATTTCACTTATTCGAAAAAGGGAACAACGGAAATAATAAATGAACAAACAGCCCGCTATTTCTTAACTGGTTACTATTGTCCATTAACTTATCTTATTTTGAAAAATCCAGTAAATTATTTTAAACAGTAAAAATTTATACAATATAATCAGTAAAATGGATTGAAAAAAATCATCAAAAATAAATTCATCGACCGTTTTTTTTACTGCGCTCTTTTTACTTGAACGAACCTTTTATATTTGACGTTAAGCTGCGTTCAGAATTCAGGGCGCCGAAATTTCCGAAACTTGCGTCAATATTATTTGTTTTGAACTCATCAATCATTACTATTTGATAACGTTATGTTTATCGCAAAACATTTTTAGAATATTGTGCACTAAATGTTATAACAACTAATATAATTCAATATTAAAATTTTGCTGAGTTGGCTCAAACATTGTGCCGTCAGTCTGCCGTAACGTGGCGGCGCTGCGCTCGTGTGTGCCGCAGGAGTGGCCCGAACCGAACTGTCATTGTTCATGTAGTTTTCTGTGATAAGAATTACTGTGAAATTATAGTTTAGCGTACTATAGTAATTATATCTTTCACGATGTCTGCTTCTGGTGAATTCGGTAACCCCTTACGTAAATTCAAGCTTGTGTTTCTTGGAGAGCAAAGCGGTAAGTGGCCGTCGAAAAAATTTTCCGTCGTACATTTTTAATACATAGATTCTTAGATTCACGACACGTATTTATATTACTGCTAAGTTCATTAAATTATTTACTTATTTTCTGCAAAATATTGATCGGCCCCTTGACTTGAAACATGCTGCAGTTGGAAATTGATTTGGCTTTGTAATACTGCTGTCTCGAGATGTAGGTTACGAATGGCATCATAAGAACTACATGAAATTCTCACGCAACCTCTTGACTGTTGTATCAATTGGTCTCTGAAAATCACTTGTGGACTGATTTGGCGTATTCACACTAAACTTGTGTTTTCAGTGGGCAAGACTTCGCTGATCACTAGGTTCATGTACGATAGTTTCGACAACACATACCAGGTGAGTCACGAAATTTTTCTTTTTTTCTATTGTTAGACCAGGTAGAATTAATCTTCATATATTATTTTACTTTCATTTTATTGTACTTGTTTTTTGTTTTAATTTTACGTTTATGAAATGTATAACGTACTCATAAATTTCCTAGTCAGTTTTGTAATGTACTAATTTGTTATTCTCACTATTTAATTAAACCACTTTGTTGCTGTTATAACATATAATTGGCAATAATTCATGATGTTAAAAACATTTATACATGTCCAATTTACTTGGTGTCACTTCATCATTGCCATATTTGCATAGATGGTGTCATCATAATTTAATGTTACTGACATCTTTTAAAATATAAATGATTTATAGATATATCTAAATCACTTTATAACACCAACTTCTCTTTTTATATTCAAAATACTATTAAATTAATTTATCCATAATAAGTTCTTTAACAAGAAACAGGTGCAACCAAACTGGTGTTTAATGAATCATTCACTTAACATTAATTAGTGAAGTTGTCTTACTTAGTGTTAGACTTAATTATCTTGACAAATGCTTATTAAAGCTACACAGGGTGATATTAATGACAAATTTATGTAGAAAGGTAAATATAAACCATAGTGCAAAATTACCCACCGGCAAGTTTCATAAAAACTCATTCTCTCAACAACATTCTTCAACACACTCATTGAGTGTGTTAAAATGTTTTCAGTCTTTGTGTTCATAATGTATATTTACTGTATCAGATAATTTATCTATAACATCATATTTTATGTTAACATATAATACATTTTTATTAAAGTGTTCTACCATGTTCTTTTAATTGCAATGATGAACCTTAAATTTTATAAAATAAAGATAAAAAAATATATGATACAAAACTTTTGCTTAAACTTACTCTATGTAAAAATGAATTGTATATGTTAATTCATCGAGTATGTTTTATTAATTAATCTTGTAACACTAAATCACTTGCTTTTTGCCTGATATACAATGATATGTGATGGTATACATTTTAATAATTCATTATACATCAACATCTCTGTGGTTCAAGAAGTTAAACAGATTGTCAGAAGTGTCAACAGTCAAATCTGAGTTACTGATAGCCTGTGAATATGGACGAATGTCAAATTTTTCTTTTGTTTTTAGGCAACAATCGGTATTGATTTTCTTTCGAAGACAATGTACTTGGAGGATCGCACTGTGCGACTGCAGCTGTGGGACACGGCTGGACAGGAGCGCTTCCGATCCCTCATACCCTCATACATCAGGGATTCTACAGTTGCTGTTGTTGTCTATGACATTACCAGTAAGTAACTTCAATTGTTTATACATCATCATCATCATTGGTCTTTGACTGTATACCTGTCTGTTGATTAATTACATGAGAAGTTCCTTTGTATCATCTTAATATGAAAAATGTGCAAAAAGGGTTGTTTAAGTGAACATTTAATAATAGTGTGTGTAAATGTATCAACATTTGTAAGTTTGATTTAACCAAGCAAATAGATCTAATGTAATTGAATGGACATACAAATAATTGGATTGGTGCCAATTAAAAGATTGATGTGTAGAAATGGACTTTTCATATATGATTAGTAAAATACAATTTTTTTTTTTAATTATGATGTCAATTTTTTTTTGTAATATTAACGCTTACCACATTCTCACCTATGCCAAGTGATGATATGGCCGAAAGGTGGTACCCGCTAGTTTAGTAAGTGCCTATTCACTCTAGAAGGCTAAGTCTTGATCTAAAATTAAAATACGCAAACTTTGTATATAAACTTATTCCATAATTATTATTTTTAATACAATTTTTTTTATAACTGTTTTTAAGCATTTTTCGGTCACATTGGAATTAGCTAACGGCCAAAAAAGTAACAGTGTAAATATGATGTAGGCAGCGTCTATATATGTCAAGAAGGAGATCTCAGACCGCTCTCGGCCGCGACTGACGCAAAGTACTTTAAACGTCGCGATATTATACTGTTAAAGTAAACGAGATAAATACACGGAAAATTGTTTGATATTTAGTTTATTCGTTAATATAAGAAAGTAAAATGTTTGTTTTCGTGTTAAATTGCATTTAAGCTAATTGTTGGAGTTAATCTTTTATTATATAGGCTAAGTTAACCATAGACAGTATTATTATTTTCACTGGTTACTCTGACTTCTCTATTATAAGTCAAAGTTGGTGATTAAATCAGACTCGGCAAAATGTCATCATCATCATCATCAGCGTATGTTTCCCTGCTGGACATAGACTTGAAAAAATATGTTATAACGATTTCGGATGGATGAAAATAATTTTAACACTACGTTCCAATATTATAAAATAAGGTCAGTACGCATAGATGCTATCGCATTGCATTTGCGGTGGATGTGACGACCGGCCTCGAGCACGCCACAAGATATGTGACAGTCTTCAGATGTCATAAATTACTTGGTTAGTAGGTACTTAGTATTATAGTTCGATATCAACGTCTTCTCAAAGCTACATAGTACATATTTGTTCAAGTAACTAGGAACAGATAGACTTTGAGTCCTTTGCTCCTAACATATATGAACTGACAACATTGTCTTTGGCTACTTGAGCTATATTCAATACTAGACTGAGACAAAACAATATGTTTGTTCTATGGTTTAATAATTGAAAATTATATTCTTTGTCAAATAGTGTCATGTTCCACTGGCAGGTTGTACTGGCATTTTTTTGACATTTCCACGGAAAAGCTGTAGCAGTAAAAGATGTATTTACTTTATTTACGTTTTCCGACGTAGTTACGGAACGCTGAGTCTTGCCCGAAGCTTATTAAACATTTTTACGAGCCCGCTCAACATCGATTTTCTTTCCCGAGCCGACGTACACCCGGCCAACCGAGTTCACCTCAGACAGTACATCTTGTACGACTATCTAGTACGGTTACATCTGTCTGTATTATTCAACTTACTAGTAAAGGTGTACATTTTATGTTTCGGTCTCATACAATATGAAATATAACCACGATGATATTATAGAAAACAGAATACAGTTTCAATTGCCACAAACTTTATAAAAGACACAGACAATTTTGTTTAAACATTATTATATTTTTGTTAATATAATAATATTTATTTTACCACTCCAACTGAGCTCTAGACTGTGCTAGGATATGGTTTACGATAATAGTCGAATGGGATTCGAACTATCGACCACGCTGATCGGAAATCAGTACCCTTACGAATGAGGCTAATGGCTCTTTAATGATCAAAATTTATCAACAACCTACTTTATCTCAGTACAGAAATTTGTTTCATAAATTACAATAAATGTTAATTCACTTCACCCTGATTTAAATGGTAGACGTGAAAGCCAATTGAGAGTCAAGCCGCGTGCGTATGACGTCATCGTACATGTCGATGCTTATCCGTAGTAAACGTTGGAAGCCGACAGGAGCTGCCTGCACCGCCACTTGACCCACCGCGGTTCAATGAACCACAACGCATAAACAGTTCGTACTAACAAATCTTGCACAGACATACAACACTGATCTGTGTTTTATCTAGTCTATATGAACTGAGGCTTCGTGTCATAAATAAGATTTATCTGTCTGTCTCACTCGTAATTACGGGTCAGAGGTGTAGTGATGTGCGTAAAAATTATAGAGGTGCACATTAACAACCATCGACTCCGCGTACGCAGCTAGCTAAATATCGATATTGGGTTCAATTGAATCCTCATTCCTACCGTCAGTGACATTGCCAGACGACTCAGTTTAAAATGAGTTAGTATAGTAATAATTTTTCGCCACTATTTGCCGCCACTATTTCTCTATTGGAATAAATTTCAAAGGTATTGATTACACTAGTACATCTTAATGAACTGAAGTGGAAATAAGTTCTTGTATAAAGTACAAATAAACATGTACAAATATGATTATAATTTGTTTGACACCGTTTTTCATAATTCCCTATTCAGAGTCGAATCGAAGATAGATAAAATTAAAGTGGAATGTCATTATGTCATGTCATTAGTCATAATGTGTGATCAACTTGAGGTATTATCAATAATTATAATGTCGATAAAATATTTTACTACTTTTAACGCAAAATTCATAATGGTACCAAAGTTAATATAAAATACGACTGTTTAGAATGGGTTCTAATATCCATTATATTAATACATGAAGCGAAAACTTTGTTCCATTTTAAAGAAATTGCTCAGATGAACGTAAAATTTTGACATTGCAAAATTTACTGTTTAGATGAAATTGCATAAAGCTATTTTGTAAAAAAAATAATAAATTTTGGGCGTCGACAATCACCTTTGTGATCCCGATGCTCGTTTGCTCCATTCTCTGATAAAGAATCGTCGTTTACACCGAGAAAGTATTAAAGGCTAGTTTTAATACACTAACAAAGAAGTAATTCCTTTCGCTAGTGCCGCCTTACCGCCGCTCCGTCCTCCGCGGCGCCGCCGCTCCGTTTTGATTAAAGGTAAGCGTGACTCATGGCGCGGCGCGAAGTTTATCTAATATTAATTAACCTTTATTAATATGGTAAAGTCATGTTTACTTTATATATGAATGTCGATAAGATGTTTTGTGGAAATATTTTAACAATGACATTTGAAAATAAGTGTAACCGTGGATGTCCACTGTCTAAACACTGACACAAAAATCTATCTTTTTATTTGATTAAATCGTAATAATGCCAGTAGAAACACACTCTTGTTTATGTTCAAACATGTAACATACTGCAAGTATTGATATGATAGTTTGTTTAAATATGTGTATATTTTAATATGGCCGGTGAAAGGATAGAAACCGTTACGGTTTCCCTGTCTGTACTTCTAGACTCAGTGTTGTTGAGTTTTTCAAATATAACTTTATAAACATTACGATGATATTAAGCTTAAGAACAAGATTTGTACCTATTCTAGAGTTATTCAGCTTACCAGGTCTCATTAGGGGATTTAATTATAAATAAAAATGAAATGTTTTAATAAATAATTTACATGCTTCACGTTTGCTATATAAATTAAACTGGTTTGTTTAAAAATAATCTTACGTGATCCGATGTAACATGTTTTGTAAAAACTGTTACTTTTATTGCAATGTTACGCGCTTAGAATTAGACGGGGCAAGATTACGTCAGCGCTTAAAATTCACTCTCAACTCATTTACATTATTAAATAAAATGTTTCGAACGCTTTA
This sequence comes from Papilio gigon, assembly GCA_027563995.1. Taxonomy (NCBI): domain Eukaryota; kingdom Metazoa; phylum Arthropoda; class Insecta; order Lepidoptera; family Papilionidae; genus Papilio; species Papilio gigon. Next base: position 1,201,565 of record JAODUI010000012.1, on the reverse strand, counting down.
AATATCACCACAAACGAAAATCAACTAACGAAAGACTTGGACAGAAATGTACAATGAACTTGCATTGGACTCGTATGTATTAATTGCATCTTATATACGTGTAGAACGCAATTCAAATAAGTAGTTTAAGGTTATTGAATAGTTAGAGGTGAAACTTTGAATACTCAATTGCATGTTTATAATTGTATAACCAATCTTGAACATATTAAGCAAATTTAAGTTTTTCAAAAGGTTTTTGTAGTGGCGTAAAAATTATTTTATCATATGAAAATGAGTCATTCATGACATCACAAGATGTTGTCATTTTAATATATTAAAACATATGTACAATACTACAGGATCATTCTAAACATTTATGTATATAACCTTCTACCGAAGCGAGGTCGCCGGCACACTTTCAGCGTTTCAGGCTGCAATGAGATCTTACACGACCCATTGTTGCTCTCGAGACTGGCGCACGTTGCAATCTTTTATACCAGCGCACAATAAATATCGGTTTCTTTGCTTTTTACAGAAATGTTACGAAAGTGACAGTCTGTTAGAAAACTTTTAGATAAATATTTTGTTATAAAAACTAGCCAAGAGTTTGGACGGCTGTGAAGTCCTTTAAGTAAAGTAAAACGTAAATAGCAAGAGATATAAATTCTGATTAAAACTTGCTAAGAAAATTTTCATTCATAATTTTTTTAAGTTGAATTTGACCAAGTTGCTAAACTTAGTAAGAACAAGCCGACCAATTTGCCAAAAATTCTTTTTTATGACTATAAGTGCGGGGTCAACGAACTGATGTGACTCGAGTTTTGTAATGATGTAAGGCGCGTCCCAGCGCGGAATGCCTGCGAGAAAGTTACATTGTACAGTTGATGACATTTCGCTGAAGCTTAATGCAGCCTTTGAGTACACTCAGACGGTAACAGCAAAGAACGTAGACCGTTTTTTTTTTAATTCTTGCTAATTATGAAGGTTGGAGATGTTACCGCGAAAGGTTGGAGGTTGTTTACTTAAATGTTTCGTTATTTAAAATAACAGTAGACGTATTTACTGTTAGTTTATCTGTGGTTTAATGATAATCTGTGTATTTAATTATAATAATGTCTCACGAAAGTTAAACTATCTTATTGTGGTTCACGAGCAATGGCTATACCACCGTATACTTGATCCATTTTCGGCGACAGTTAACACCAGCAATGATAATACGCAATGCTTCGTAAGACGCGCTCTATTCAAATGAACAACAGTAAATGTATGTGCGCATAGCAGTCCATTGAGAGACGCCACAAAAAGCCAAGTGCGTCGTTAATGAAAAGTTGTGGGATGGGAACAGAGAGTGTGCGAATACCTTACCGTGAGATCGCAATTTACATAAAAACATGTGTCAGTTTTTCCGCCGAGAGAGAGACAACATGTTTTTGCCAGTGCGAATGAGCAGTGTAGCCGTCGCGTAAAAGTCGCGGTATATCGCCCGACACATCTCCCACAGGTATAACCAGACCTAATATTTTATGCACCTCAATTACAATTTGGTTTTTACAAAACAACACCGAGCTCATTAATTTAATAGGATCTGTATATTTATATGCGTAACAGATACCCTTGAGCTTCTGATATTTCTGTGACAAACCGTTTGTGTGGGATGATAGTAGGCGGAGGCCCAAAAGCCGCAGACGATTTTACCATATTTTACATTGTTATATAAAGTATAATTTTGTTACCCAACATCGAAACAATGTTCTGTAGACTATAAAATAATGTCATCATTATCATCTCCCTGTCCTCATCCAACTTACGTAGGGTTGGCACACCATGTTAGATAAAGTTTATTGTTTTGTCTTATTTTTTACTGCCAGCCTCGTGCCTGCCAACAACCCCTGCATGGTTCTCAATAAAATAATGTAAATTGAAGAAACAAGAATGCATTGAGGACGAATAAATGCGAAATATTGTCTCCTCATTAAGTATTCTCTCTTTTTATTGCGTTTGTTTAAATATGCTTTTATATTTATTTAATTAACGAATGTGAAAGTGCGGTAAATAGAATAGTTGTTATAAATAAGGTTCTTTATGCGGCCATAAATGTCAATGGTTGTCTAGACAGCCTGAGTCTAATCCAGTGAATACAGCCGGCCAACTTTAATAGCTCACATACGGCATTGCGACAAAGTGTAAAATAAACTTAATAATATTTCCATTTACAGATTTTAGAAGTGAGTGATAATTTGCCTATAGTTTCTATATAATGATTAAATTACACGGATCGTACTCATGGCTTTTACAGTTATTAGAACGTCGTCTAATTATGCTAACGTTTAAATGAAATATTGTCTGTATTTAGATGAGTGTAAGAGTTTAATATCTAGGTTAGGTCAAACTTGTCCCACATTTAAAATTAAAACCGCTCTACAGCTTCTGTTTGTATTATATTAATTTCTCTGGTATTTAAAATAAAAAAAAATATCTCAATGAATACTCTTGTTATGAACGAAACTAAAAGCACACTACCAGAGTAGATGACACGCATTGGTTTCGTGCGGTCCAGAGTGTGGCAACAAGCGATAAATTTTAAAAACAATTGACTTGCAATCCGCAATAGATACGTTCTTAAAAATTAGGCCGTTTACACATCTGGACTTGTAACTGCACAGTCGAACTGTTCAGTTAATTCCGAAGGTGTGTTGCCGATTTTATAGGGATGTTAAGTATACGACATACATCGTGTTACTTTTGAAAACAGCTCAAGTTCTTTAGATTCTATTGACAACAACTAACTAACTAGAGTGGTGCAGCGACCCGAAGCGTGTCTTGGCCTCCGACAACAAACGTCTCCAACCAACTCGATCTC
>JAODUI010000012.1:1141518-1181785 GCA_027563995.1 Papilio gigon | reverse complement strand
GCTTGTATGGGAAATGGAAAAGGGCTATTTTTAAAGCTTTCACGGGAGTTTTTCTAATTTTTCTCACCTTTTAAACCTTACCTAGACCTCCACGAACATTCCTAAACCAAGATAAGATAAATCCGTTCAGCCGTTCTCGAGTTTTAGCGAGACTAAACGAACAGCAATTCATTTTTATATATCTAGATTGTTTATATTAATAATTTAATAATGAATATCCTAATTAATGTGGGTGACTATAAAGGTAGAGGAAGACCGAAAAAAGTGTGGATGGATTGCGTGAAAGTGGACATGCGTAGGAAGTGTGTGAGTTCAGATATGAGCTGACAGAGATGTATGGAAAAGTAGGACATACTGTGCCGACCCTCGATAGGGAAAAGGGCAGCTTGATGATGACTGAATATCCTAAATACTCGGCTGACTGTAGCAAGAAATCACTTAAAGAAATTCACACACATAAAACTCTGCGCATATAAAAATATCATTCCTGGGTCAGTCGGGTAATACATACAAACGCTCGAACATTACCCTCCTTATTTAGTCAGGTAATAAAAGAGCTCAATCAAAATCCTTAATCTCAAATACCTTCGCTCCGTCTTTTAATAGAGCCTCAGCGTAAGCAGCGCCTAGACCTGAAGCGGCGCCGGTGATTAAAATGTTTTTGTTTTTCGCGTTCCACTGGGCCGCCATCTTGGTTCAATCAGGTTCAAAGCTTTGCGTCTCAAATGACTTGTAATTCGAGAGTTCAGTATTTATATACGCGCGGTTATCGCGTCTGATGTGTTATCCAAATTGTGAAGATAACTGCAAATGCATGAACAAGTTAACAAAAAAAAAAACTGTGACATTGAATATATTGTCATCTATCTATTTATGTTAAAAATAACTGACTGATATATCAATCATAATTAACAACAACAGGTCACTTCACATGTCCCCCGAGGGGCTCAGGGCCTACCCTATATGAGGGTGACTAGGTCACTGTCAACCACGGTGGCCCAATGCGCCTTGCTTGACTTCGCTTATTGTAATTTGTCAATCAGCAGAATTACTCGAAAATTGAACGAAAAATAATAATTGTGGCTTCGAATAAAATTCTATAAATATCCCAATATTACATACTTAGAAACATATATATTTTTTTATAGTAGTAAATTGTTTCTTTCTTATATTTTCCGTATTTCCTGTTAATCGAGGATTTTATATAGAGTCTTATATAAATAGTTAACAATATATTTCATGTAATCATGACATGAATTATTAAAATTAAGAAAAATTCGTAATGAAGAAGTCATCATGATTGATAAAATATTTAATGGTAGAAATATATTAAAAAAAAGAAAAAGGTTCGGTTTTTGTTGGCGTGGTTGGCGTGCGAGCCGTGTGTGAGCGTGCCGTGCGCGGCGTAGCTGCCGTATGCGCTGTCCTCTGACGACAGAGGCCCGCGCCGTGTCCCCGAGCTGTACACTGACTCACGACGTTCCTGTCCTGGAGCGCCTGCGATGTGTTGTTAATTTAATATACATAAATAGTGAATGATTAACCTCGGGATGTGACTTTGTTGATCAACGTCTTTGTTTAATTCATTATTGTCAAGAGCGAAATATCATTGAGACTAGGAAAGAAAATATGTGTAGTAATGTACCTGCGGGTCCGGGGCGGACGCCATTAGGCGCGGTACCGTAGGCGGGGTCGCGTTGTGCGTTGTGTGCGTTTTGGTTGAGCGCAAGAGCGTGCGCGGCCGGCCGCAGCAGCAGCGACTGCGCCGCGCCCAGCGCTGCGCCCGCCGCGCCCGCCGCACCCCCAGCTCCAGTGCCTTTGCTGTACACTGACTGTGACCTGACAAAATACGTACATCTAATAAAAAGAACATTTTAACAACATAGACGCAGTCAGTTATTTTCGCGCTACAATATCTACTGCGACTTAGTCGCCTTTCATTCCTAACACCCCAATGTCCTTAACGTACCTCTACAACATTTGTAACATGTTTATTATTTATATCATTTAGCAATCAAATAACGTTGTCACATTTAGTAGTAACACGGTAGCTTGTTAGTAAATAAAATAGCACTCAGTACATTTGAGGAGCCGAATAAAGTATGCTTTAATTAAACCATAACTTTTTCTCGGGCGCCGTTTAATCAATGCCGGCGTGTGAGGCCCGCGTGTGCCGCCGCTCTAATTGGACCCACCTGCCCTCACTCCTTTCTCCCGGCTCCTCGACCTTCATTCTTAGCTTGCTATTTGGACATCATTAACTTAATCAACTGTCGTGACAGTGTCTTAATTTACGATGAAAATTCTTGTTTAATTTACCAACACTATTATTATTTACTTTGTTACTGCGCTTTCCTGCGGATATGTGATTATCAGTAAACTTTGAGAATAGGCTAGGGTAAAAATTTAGCCTTATTTTGTTTATGGATATCGGATGAAAGAAGAATGAGATGAAAATGTGTTCAAAAATGCCAATTTTACTATAATAAGTACTATAAAAAGTTAAAACGGTAAACTTTAATTTTAAAATTACATGCAATTTAAATAACAAATTGAACACATTCGGTCCGGAGCGCGAGCTGGCTGCTATATTGTAGTTGCCTTTGTTTTAAAATATTTTCCATTCGCGCATAATTTTAATTACAGTTCCCTGAGTTGAAATTATTTTAAACGTTTTTCTGGTTATTTAAATTGGTAGACGGACTACGGATATCCATTTGACGATCTTTGCATCTTTATTGTGAATAATGGAAAACTTTTTTTTTCGTATCACATGGAAACGAACGTAAGAAGTATAGACTAGAAGCTAATCTACTGACTAGACAACTACGATAGCCACAACACCAATAGTTACGTGAGACATGTCGATCCCTCGGCTGACCTGTGCAGCGCGTGGCGCGCGGGCGGCGGCGAGCGGCAGTACAGCGACTTGCTGCCCGAGTACAGGGGCTCCGTGTTGTCTGGTCGCGGCGCCGTCGCTGAGCAGTAGGAGGGCGCGTGGCGGTAGTGGTGTGTCGGGAACGCCGGCTTGTCCAACTCGTCCAGATCTCTCGGCGAGGAGGCCCGCGAGTTGGTGTTTGCTCGGGGCCGCCGCGTGCCCCACTCGTGCAGCAGCGCGCACGCCACACCACCGCCCAGCCCGCCGACCCAGCACACCCAGTGGCTTTCCCATCGGGACAGTACGAAGGACGGGCCCAGCGACCGCGCCGGGTTCAGTGAAGGCATCTGGAATGATACAATAGTAGTCAAATCATGTAAATTAAGATGACATTTCAGAAATGTGATGATTGATTTATGATTGGCTAGTTAACTGTAACCTGGGCATCTTTAAAAATATACTTGCGGAACCGATGTAAGTTTGTTTGTATGTTATTTATATATCGTAGTTTATCCGTGTTCGTCATCGCAATCGAGAGTCGATCTTACCTGCGCAGTGAACAGCGCCGACGCCGATTGTTCCAAAGTAAACTATTCAAAAGCTGTCTGTTCGAACAATGCCGCTATCAGGCTGATATACCTGCACAATGCCTGTCTCCACTCTCATACCAACCGCGTCTTTATACACATGCCTATAAGGACCACAATTACCAGCACACGCTTCGAGCAATTTTTACCTTTTATATAGGAACGGAAACGAGAAAGCGATTCAGAAAAAAATGTCTCCATTGAAAGGGCTCCGTGCAATTACTCGGTACGAAGACGTAACAAATACTGGCTACCTGCGGGCGCCGCGTGTGCCCGCCGTGTACAATCTTATACAATAAACGTTGTCCGTCTGTTACGTCTATACAGTTGATTTATTGAAAACGAGGGTTTTGTAGTTCGCAGGTAAATCATTGGTTGATGGAATGAATCGGAACGATATAAAAATAATACCACGACTATACACATTAGAGTGACATTTTTCAGTTCAGCATTGTTTTACACAAAGTGCGTTTTTTTTTGTTATTACGAAAGCAAGGCTATCATGCTTAAGCACTTCCTTGCTGTATTTTTATTAAGTATCGTAAATTACTAGCATTATAAACGCGAATGTCTCCGACGATGAATGTTTCTTACCACTCCAAAATGACAACGGATTTTACTGACATTTGGCACACATAGATCACTGTTTAGAATAACATATAAACGTTTTAAATAACCGCGGGCGACAGCTAGTGTATTCCTAAAATACTTCAAAGTTGATGTAAATACATAAACTAGCTGCCAAGCTACGCAGCGGAGCAAGAGATGGCATGAAATGAATCTTTTATTTGGAGACTAATGTCTGGCAATTAAGAGGCGGCCAAAGAGTTATTGTTGACGTTGAAACGCTTAGCGCCGGAGACAGCGCCGCGGGTGACTTCTCTTTTGAACTATCATTCATTTTGAGATATGACTTTTTTTTCTTAATTATTACTATTTTTGAAAAAGTTAAGTATTTCTGAATAATTCGTATATTGCAGCCAGCGTTGTGAACTGTCAGTGACGTCATGAAAAATTTAACTAAAATTTTACTTTGTGTGGTACAGCCATAAACGCGTGTTCGCTACTTATAGTATGATGTATGCAATATTGAAAACTGCCCGCACAAATGTAGGCACAATAAATCAATGTAAATAATATGAGTAACAACATTGTAAAATGTTGCATAAGAAAAAAGAATCTTTGTACTGCCGCGCGATTATTTTTTACACCGTACTCCGACAGATGGAGCGAAAAAAAAACTCAAATCGAGCATCTGCCGACAGAGGCCGCTACAATACGCAGGTAGACGAGCTTCAGTTAGGGCTGCCAAATACCGAATACTGGTTGCAAGGAAAAACAACAGAACGACGCCCATTTTTACTAAGACATCAGAAAACCAACTGTCAGTTACGTCACATCAACCAGACTGACTCGTAAACAGTAATATCAAAATACATAGTCCGAATATAAATAATACAAACTCGAAGTACTCAGGTCAAAGGCAGCGCGGTGGCAACCTTCCATATAATCCTCGGTGGATCGGCAAAGGATCGCCGTACAATGTGTTCTACTTAGGATTCAAGCAACGCCCGATATTTTACGGCCTATAAAATAGCACGCTGCGGATAGCTTACAGGAATAGTTTCTGATATTCTAAAATAGTTATGTTGTCAATGAAATTGGAAACACAAAATATTATGGTTACGTGCAGTGTGTTATTGTTAAACACACAGATTTGTAGTAACGTGTTAAATAGCAAATAAAATATTTTAATTATATTGGATTGTATATCATAAAATTCTCAGACTGTAATCAGACTTTATTTCTTTAAGTATCCTGGGCAAGGACGGACCATGTGTAGGTATTGTAGAGTCCAGTTGTAGGCAGTATGCCAGGTCCGATTAGACTCAACAGAAAGTCGTAAAACAAGCCAGTCCGGCCGCGCACGATTTATGGAGGGCGTACCCACATAAAGATCGGCTGTTAGTCCCAATAAATGTTACTGATTCCATCCCATCCAATGAATAATTCTCAGTTTTAATCAAATGAAATCCCATTAAGTTATTAGTCGTTCCAAACGTTGAGACCAATTAAATTTATTGTAGGTTTTGTTACAAATGATGATCCAATCTAATAGAGTATATGCGAAATTTCAGATGGATGTTTGTTATTACGCATCTACAGACCAAATTAACGTTTCTCGTTAAAATTTGGCATAGACGTAGACCATAGTTTGAAAGATAGGAGATAGGATAAGCAGCAGGATCACATGAGCACTATAGACTTGTGTAGACTTACAGATACGAAGCTTGCAGCGCAGTACGCGGCGCCGAGGAGCGCGGGCGCGGCGCCCGTCCAGCGGCGCTCCATGCCAGCGAAGTGCGCAGCGGCCACCAGCCCCGACAGCAGTAGCTCGGCGCCCAGACGCTCCCAGGCAGCCGCGCCGCCGCCCGGAAGCGCCGCAGCCAAGCTGCCTGCGTACCCCGGCACGCTTACTCTGCACACAAATATACACAATTAGTTGTTAATTACTGAGTATCTATTGTTGAATGGTTCATACAAAATATCTTAGCTCTCAACATGTTGCAATAAACTGACAACAGTATGTTTTGATACGGGTTTTACTAACGGAAACATAAATTCATATTAAGTACATACTGCTTTGCTGTAAAGGTGATCTGTATAACCAGTTCAGCTGCAGATATAACTCATTATGTCGGAGAGGTGTGGGTTAAAAAAAATACGACCGTGTTAATATGTTAGAGAAGAGGTGACACTGGGTGTTCGTGTAATGAAGTATTTTCAATTATAGAAACGATACGGTATTGTCGCGATCTAACTCGACTTGCGCAGTTATTCAACTGTAATGTTCAGGCTACTAGAATGAACTCATATTCTCTTTGACAAGAATGATAAGTAATTCTCTGAGCCGTGCGGGTTTTGTGTACGTTATCGCTTCTCCTCCGGCCGCGGCCGCGCTCTCACGGAAACCTAACGTCAGCGTTGTCTTTAGTTTTCGTAAGCTTTATTTTACCGTTGCTTTTTCCTTAAATTTTATCCTTGTTTTGTGTTCAAACTTGTCTGTTTTTGGACGCACTATTCAAATATGGCGGATATAAACATCAATTGAATAGAATAAAGTTATTTGAATAATACAATACATTGATAGACGAGACATTACAAGTCAAACTGTAACTCTCATAAAAGTACACCACTGGGACAGTTTCGGATGTCCAATTTGCCTCATACTTATATTTTTGTGCGATGATATTAAAAATGTGTGATGGAGAATGCTCTAAATGTCTGTTCTTTTACTAATATGAGGTTACAAGAGCAATGCATTTTAGTTTCTTTTGAACAAGAAATGTCGATGAGTACCGTGTCCTTGTGTTGGGGCCCTAAATACGTTTTATATAGAAGATTTATTCATGTTACATTTGTCGCTGTCCGTCATCCTTCTTGTAAAGTTAATGAGAGCTTGTAAAACTTATTTGCATAATAGACTGTTCTCTGGCCGAGTTTTATGTACTAATTCGTGTCCCTCTAATGAGATGGACTCCTTATCTTGCTGACGCGGCATGCGGGTCACACTTCGCTACTTATAAAATATTATTTGACTTCATTTTCTTGTGAGTTTGCTCATCCTAATAAGTTTTTCTGTAACTTTAAATCATATTTCAGTACAAGTATTCAATTACTTCTTTTGTTTTTAATATTATTAATTCGTATTTTAAATATAAGAGAATCAAAAATGCTAATCAATGTTACCTGAGACTTCGATATAATATCCCGCAGCACACCTAGGTCATTGTCGCAATGTCTATAGTTATAAAATTCATCTAATACAGTCAGAGTATTATCCCTAAATAAAACGTTATTCCCTTACGGAATATTACGTTAGAAAATAGTTAATAATATGCTAATACGGTACACCGTTAGTATTCCTTGGAGACGAACAAATTCAGAATTACAAAAGGACAAAGTAGGTCGTTGTTTGAATCCCGGAGAGCACGCCGCATTAGTCGCTGAACAAGGCGACATTAACATTAACGGTAAAAAAAAATATAATAATTTTCATAAAGAATCATAGTAAGCAATTAATCGTATTTCACTGGAAGCCTTTTTAATTTCATAAGAATAAGAATGAAAGAAGGGTAAAACTAAAATAGATTTTTTTATTTGTCTTTCTAAAATAAAACGACAATAGTCACATCGCGTAAAAAAATATTTGTGCGATTTGAACGCATGGGACGTTTGAGTTCGTGCTTTTTTATTTTATTATTGGATGGAAATATATGTAGCTTACAATAAATTACACAACCTGCCAGGATTGACAGGACGCCATTTTAATGTTACCATACCAAAAAAGCGAAAACTGTTACGTATTAATATATATATTTTTTATAACAAATATTGGAACAATACTAGTGATAGAAGATTGTAAATTAAGATTTCTTTCTAGTTAACTTTAACTGAATTGCGTTATTAAGTGGAGCTCAAATCACCGATGTACGTTCCGAGGCACCGGTGTTGTGGCCACTTGGCACTCCTCCCTCTTGTTAATCCGACTCCATAAACTACTGGACATGGCAACACTGTGTATAATCCTAAGGAGATGACTGTAGTGGATTATGCTTATACCCTTAACGTTGTGATAATCCATCTACAATACAGGCCGTTTATTTTTAACACATTTCGGTTAAATTTCATTAGACGCTCATTACTCCAGGTCTAAGATCTATCATAACTAGGGTTGATTACAGCTTTTATACTGACATAAACAAGAAGATGATGAGATTGAATATGGATGGCTATAATAATAATAATAATTATCATTTATTTCATGACACAAACGGTACACATATTTGAAAATTAATTAAATTTACACATAAAACAACATTAACATTAAACAAAAATAAATACAAACAATTAAAAAATAAAAATAACAAAATTAAGCACAACGATTACTATAAAGTTAGAGGAAGACCGAAACATGGTAGGATTGTGTGAAAGGGTGTGAGTTCAGATATAACGGCTGACAGAGATGTATGGAAGAATAGTAGAAAGATAGGGAAAAGGGCTGATCATATTGCCAGTTTTTTTTATGAAGCCTAAACTAACGCTTGACCACGATCCCAACCGATGCCGAGTTATGATGTGGTCGAAATATGGTACGTGCTAGTTTATTAAGTGCCTATTCACTCTACTCTTGAAGGCGCCCAAATCATAGTTGGACGGAAACATTGACTCCGACACCTTATACCACTCCTTGCGGTGCGCACAATGAACCAAGATTCAAATCTTTGCCAGTTTTCTGTATGATATTCGATCCGTGAGTATCGTATTTAATTCCTTGACTATATTTTGTTGCGGCAGAGAACATCTGTCATTTGTGTCAGTGACCTAAGAAACGTTAACAATTGTGATGTTCAGTTCAAAAGGGGTGCTCTTAACGAAGCTTAATCGATTTAATCAATCAACTTCTTATCGCGGCAAAGCGTTAGAACATTTTGCTTACAATACAAGGAAAACTTAATAAATGAGAATATATATAATTTGGCAAGCAAAAGTAATATATTGAAGTGTTTGATTGTGGCGATTTGTTGTAACTTGAGTTCTAGAATACAAGATTATTAGATAGAAACATTTATGCGGTGCTTGGTCTGAACAGAATTAAGTACTAATTTAGAGTTCATTTGTTTAATTCATAGCGCCTGTCATCTTGGCGCTGCACCACATTTCATTAACTTAATCAGTTAAGTTACGAACTGTTTCTTTGTTACGTTTATCTTACCACTTCTAATACTTCCACTTCCTGGCTAGCTTTGACCCGTGACTTTGTCCGCGCGAAATTAAAAAAAAAATAAACATTGTCTATGTTACCCAGTGATAATGTAGCTTTCTAGTGGCAAGTAATTTTATAAAACTGTCAAGTAGTATTTGAGTTTCTTTGAGAAAATTATATTATTAATATAGATTTATGCTTTTCGTCTGGTAGAAGTAAAATTACAGGGATATTATTTTTTTTCTTTTTTTTAATGCCGTTAACCACATGCTTAGATGTGGTAGTATCTTGACTAATGCAATCATATAATCTTGACCTCAACATTAATGAACAAATGAACACTACTAGGTGCAGTGCGTCATTGTTCATGTCCCCTTCGGTGTCTGATCGCTTGCATTTCCTGCCGGCGTGTGCACGCCCCAAATGAAGCGTTCGCTTATCGCACACGTGTGCAACTTGTCAGCGGCCGGAATTATGACGTCATCGCGCAAGCATATCCCATATAATGGAAATGCGGTGCTTTTAATGGAGTGCCCTCTTTCCTGAAACCGCAGTTTGAAACTAAATTCATGTGAAATATTTCGGGAATTTTAACTACTTCAAAAAAAAAATTGGGTGTCTAAAACGTTACCAAATTTATTCTTTAATTTATACGATATATGGAAATTAAATACAATATACTTCTTTGTGTGATACATAAACAAAGATATAAGGCTTTGAAATTGATTCTACATTGGGCATAGTCAAAGAGATACAGGTCGTAGCTAACAAGTTTGTAAGCCTACACCTTTTGTAGACGAGAGCTACGATGCTACGAGATTTGATACGACTGGTATTTATCTGAGTTCTTAAGAACAATTGACAATCGATATAGAATAATATATTGCAGTCCATAACTTCTGGTAGACTGACGTGAAAGTAGGTTTTATCAAAGTACGCTAGTTTAATTTCGCAAAAACCATTTTCTGTAGAACTGAAAAACTTCCTCAATAACAATTACTAATTGTCAAAGTCTCTCAATACGTGTTAAATTAAATAAACGCTCGAACATTCTCCATCTCTCGCTGCTGCCGCATTGATAGACTGTTTTATCCTTTTATTTGTAACAAATGAAACATGAAATTACCTAGTTTCCAATTGAAGAATTTACTATTATTTTCTATTTGAAATACCTTTTTACTAACGGGAGGAAATCTTCTAAAGGTACCCTACCTTCTGGTGGGAAGACAGGGTTATGTAAGGTTCGACTTACTAAAACATCGGTGGCAATCGTCGAGTGCAACTGATGAGGGTTCTGGGATCTCCGAGGAACGCACCGGAACCATTTTTGAGTTACTTAGAGCTTTTAGATAGAAATTTTTTTTAACAAATGGCAACTTGCAATATTAATTCTAATATAAGGTATATTATAGCGATAGCTACCTTCGGTCGGTCCATACATTCCGGAAATTACTCGGCACAAAGGGGTTTGTATACAGACAGACAAAAACTCTCAAATTTTCCCGTTTGTTTCTTTTCGGAACCCTTATCTATTGCACTGGCGGTCACCGATGGGGTTATAGTGGGTCAAATATACCTCGAGAAAACGCTGTCTTTTCCCCAGAAGAAAAGGTGACTTTCCAAGATTTCCCCCGTCATCAAAAAAGGACATTGCAGGTATAAGAACCCTACTTGCGAAATACATTATGTCCTGTTGTCTCTATTTTTCCAAATGATTGAAAGGGATGACAATATGTTTGCTACAAGTATGTCAACAGTGGAAAGGCCAGTACTAAGTTTTATTGTACAGATAAGTAAGGTTATGATGTGGTTATTGTTCATTAAAACCGTGCGGGTCGCCGCGAGCCGCCGCGAGCCGCCGCCGGCCTCAAGTGAGTCGTATTCAATTAAAGACTCTCTCTCATTATAAGCGATGACAATGCTATTGTTTTGAAATTTCTCGACCACGTTATGTAGGTAACCTTATTTTGAAGTAATTGTACATTCATTAGTAGTCTTTTATATTCGTACAGTTCTCAAGACTGTTGCAAATATATTTTAGAATATAAATCGATACATTTTTATTTTTAAAATGATCGGTCATTTAAAGATGCAAGTTATTGTAAAATGTTTCTTAGGAACGAAGCGAGCAGCGAATAAAATGTCAACGTTAAGTCAAACGCTCGTAAAAATATCCATAGCGTGTATAAATCGCTACTTTTCCCTCATAATAGAAAATGCCCGAGCTGGAGGAGGAATATTAAATTTATTTCGTCGTAACCCTCTTTGTGTTTCACTGCGTTTCAATTTTTTTCGAAGACCCCTTGATTCTACGAGCGGATTTGGGACGAGAAAAATCGTTGTAACGTACCAATTGTTATAACAAAGACTAACATTGTTTCAATGGATACGATAGCATTTGTTTCGTTAAACAAATACTTCAATATCCACGGTTTTAACGATGATAAAGTCATAGCTTAGTTATTGAGCTGTTGAACACTGCCGCATACAACCGTAAGGTTTCACAAGTCCTTAAATGTAGATTTAAAACGATAAATTTACACTAAATAAGTGTTATAATTGCCGTTAAATATTAGGATTTAATATTCATTATGCTAAGTGAATACTAAATACGTATTTAAGAATGTGTGCAATGTGTACATATTGCGTATACAGTTTGCACCTGCGCCCGATACAATCTAAGCGAGCTCATTAGATAAACAAATTCTAACATCTACTCTAATGCTCATTGTTATCAGCTTACGGCTCCGACGATCGGACGAATGGAACAATCATCGGACGAATGCAAACATATTCGGATTAGTTTACCGCAGTATATAGATAGAACAATTTTTGTTACAAAAAACGATGCCCGTTAGAGATAAGCGTAAAATGTAGTTTTATACTTTGATATAAATCAACGCATTTATCGTTTTTTCAACGGTTTCGCTACATTTTTGTTTATTACTCTTATAAAGCTTGCTATACACCTTCAATTTTAACAAAACAGTCGAATTCTAAAGTTATAACTTATGTGTGTTGCTGTCTTGTGTATCTTGAAAATTACATTTGTAAAGTCTAAAAGTGACTATTTGGTAGAAAACTAACAATGTAACTTTTATGATGTGCGTTGGAAGTATTATATATATTTTGGAAAATGCACGGAATGGCCGTCAACAATTTGACGAGGGTTGAGCGCGATCTAATTGAACTTTCGTTACCTACTTGTCTTTTTGTACTTACCAAGTTTATTTATTTATATGATAGTTCTTAAATTCCCCTTCATGTCTACAATTAAAACTTACTTGTTTAGGTTGAACTTTATATTTAATATGAACTATACACTTGTCAGTTTTGCGTACACGGGTACGTTTTTATTGCACAGTTTGACTGTTCAGTTAAAACTGTAGGTGTATAACGGGTCAAAAATACTTTCTTTTATTAATATGGAATTAATACTAATTCAATTTAAAGTTAATTGTCATTTCAAGTTTCTAATTGTAATTGTTGGTTAAATAAAGACTTGCATGATAAAATAAGTTATATTTTACATTAATTATATGAAGAGGTGACTTTATGCGCGTGAACTAGTACGGCAGCCATCTCGGAAGATGAAGATGTCGTCAGTGTTGCCTTCTATAAAAGATTATATTTGTGCTTATAATCCACCAATAATAGTAATAAGTCATACACATATCTCTGTTTAATACACTTAAAGGCAAAATAATCCCGATTAATTTATGTGAAGTGTCATTGGCTGTCCATAGACAAATTCGCTCGTTTATTGTCTGTGGATGATTATGCATAATTTATGCGCGTTAGGGTCAAGTGGGCTTTGCGCGGGACGCGGACATGTTGGGGGCATCTTTTATTCGTGTTTTATCAATGGTCAGTAAATTGGCGAACATTGACACCTTATGTCGTGACTGGCTTAGTTTTTTTAATGGACCGAAAGCGGGTCGGGGGCGAGAACAATAATCCTATTAGCACACGCCTTTTTACGGGGAATTATTTTGAAAAACTATGTTTAGTAAAATAATATTTGTTGAACACAAAGTAATGTAATTTTTTCTTATAAAACTTTTTAGTAGATCTTGCACGTTTATGAATGTTAAATTGGATTAACCCAATTAGTGTTAATTTGTCAATGATCGTACGACCAAGCAAAATTGAGTCTGTAACTTTTTTGTTTGAATTAATAAAAAAAAAAAACATAATTATAGAGTTGAGAACAATATCTTTCTTTATTCCGTCAAGTGAGGTAATCATTCGACGCAAAGTGTAGTAGCTGTTGAGAAAAGTTACAAACGCTGAAGCCCGTTAAAAAGTTTCTTTAACACTGCCCCGCCCCACTCCCATCTTGCTACACCGCTTGCCTTGAATGATATTTACTTGTTAATTTAACTTTACTACAGTAAATATGACACTGGCCGTTTGCACATCGACACGTTCCGTTTCACCGAATCGCTTGGTTAATTACAAACGAAAAAAATGAAAGTAGCACAAAATATCTTAAAAAAGAAAATAACCTTAGGGGGCTGAAAAATAAGACAATCGAAATGTTACGTTAGTAAATAATGACAACGAAACTAATATAAACTCCGTGGATAGATTTAAATAACAATAGAATACAAAAAAGAAAAATAAATAGAAGATTATGAGATAGTGAAATAGATAATTTACGACTCAATTCAGTCTGTTGTTTCTGAAAGATAATCTTGCTCTGTTTACTCGAATTGTTCAAACTATCGTATCAACATGTGGAAGAATATTCATAACGCTTTTATTGTTATAATGTCTCTAATACTATTTGATCTATGTAACCATTTTTGTTCTTATCTGCAGAACAAAATATTACGTTTTGTATTAACTTTTTCTAGTAATAGTTTTATATTTGAATTATTAACCTAAACATTATATGAATAACAAAAAGAACATTTTATACATAACGAATAGATATGATGTAAATTTTACACGGAATATTAAAATTTATTGCAAAGATTGAATTAACAAAACGAAATAAACCCCATTAAATCGACCCCCGATTCTGTAACAAGTGAACAATTACATTTAATTTACGGCGCCATGTTTAAAGTGGTCCAATATGGCGGCTCCCCGCTGCAGCCCGCCGCAACGTTTTACCACAGATAATCTACCGCGACATTTGTTAAAAAACACATTCAAGTGGATATCAAAATCCCTTTCTAAATTTCAATTGTAATAAAGTACCACTTGGTTTTCGGGCTATACTTATAATATTGAATTATCGACCTTAAGGTTTGGGTGATAGGACTGAATGAGGTTTAATGGCGGAATAATGCAAAACGATCCTTGAAACGGAGCCCGCCTATGTTGTTACGGTGATAATATGAAAGGAATTAGAATGTGAAATTTCATTATTTTATTGAATAAAAAATTACTAAAGGCTACAATATTGAGTCTGCGCGTTTTTAAAAACCCTGATAAGAAGATTACAAAATTCAAATTGGGTATGAATCACGTCAATAATCCTCAGGTTAAATTTACAAAAAATAGTCAACGGTTAAGTTCCCTGCACTGATAGGATGCCGGCTGGTCATTATTGCTACACTGTTAAGGGAAGGATCCTTACCTTAAACAATTCAATCGCAACCCTTTGTATGAAGATGTCAAATATTTTTGTGACATTAATACCATTTTCGCAAACCGCATGCGGCGAAATAACAGCGGGCGGCGGGCGCGAACTTGTTGCCCTTTGCCCTTTGTTTAATAAAAGACGGAGTAAACAAAAGTGTTTTTAACCCGTCGTTAACCCTTTTCGGCACATGTCCTCTTCACACAATACTCATAAATAATATCAATGATTGTTATTTCATGACAACTGTCTAATCAAACAGATTCTCAGCTTTATTTCCTTGTGTTAAGGTGCAGAATTGATTTGTGTTTTTTTGTTTTTTTTTTTTGTAAATGTGCGCGCTTAGGGTTTGGGCGTTTATTGTGGTTGATATGTGTTTTATTGCAAATGTCTGTGCGCGCATTAGCCGGGTAGTCGGGCGCGGATGTCGGCCGCATATGGTGCTATTTGCGTACGATATGATTTAGTGGACGGGATCGAAAATTGCAAGCCATTGTTCGGAGATCTCGAATCGACGTAATTTATTGATAACACATTTACTGGTTGATAAAAAGTTGAAAATTAAAAAAAATATTATGAAACTTCCTTTTTTTAAACAAAGTGAGAAATGTAGAAAATAGACGTGGAAATAAACTTGCTATCATCATTGTTATTTCAAATGACAAATGTTTAATATTTTCGATTCTGTCCAAAGCAAAATAAAGTACCAAAAGAAACATCTAAAACATCTACGTATTTAAAAAAAAAAACTCTCCACTTAAAAGCAAAAAACAATTTGAAATGTTTCACCAACAAGCTATTTAAATACTTGAAACTTTAAAACAAATAGATTTAAAATTCGTTTGACACACTTTGTATTAATATTATACGACTATTGTACTGACATCTTATTTCGAAAAGCTTTTGAATGCGCACATTTGAATAATAACTCTGTCCTCTGCAGGCCACCGAGCTACGTGTGCGACTAGCGTTAGGTATCAACCTTGCACCATTATAGCATAACCAAGTTAGTACCCCGTTTGCTACTAACTTACCTAACGTGTGTAGTCAACATTACAGTAATATTTTTTTATCACATTTGACGTAATTTGCGTACAAAGCCGTTTATAGTTGGTGATTTAATTCAAACCTTGTTTACTAATGCAATTGTTTGTATCAAAGGTAAACCAAACCTTTGTGTTTAGTTATTGTAATAACATGAAGCATATCTTCACTTACAACACTCTCAATGCCGGCTCACCGTCCGAGTTCTGGTTAATTTGAAAAGTCTAGAAGTGCGTGCGAAGGATTTAAAATTAAAATTTACACCAAAACAAATGACACACAAGTATATCGTGCTAAAGTCCTTGACAAGTTTTCTATCGAATTTAAAGTGTTCTTTTCAGTAGAAAAACTTGTTACAAAAGTCGAAGCAGCCAAAGTTTCTAATTCATAGTAGAGTTAACTCGTTCGTAACAGATTCCATTAGCGAAAACACTTTCATGTAACAAGTTCTTAGGACGGGAAAGTTTTAAACGATCGGAGGCACTGAAGTTACAGAGATGTGCAACATTTGATGACATAGATAGATTTTTAATAATTAAATTAAACGTTGTTAGAACACCCTTATACAATTGTATTGTACTTTGCCTTACTGTTTACTAACTGTGGTTTGATAATTCATCTCCGCTGAATTGAAAAGTAACTTATGTTATTCTAGCATACATCAACTACCTTCCAGTAAAAGTCCCATCAAAATCTATTATCTAGTGAGCCCCCGATGGGCTCGAAACTAGTCCGTACTAACACCGATTTACACGTGAGTTAAGCCGTTTTATAAGTAGTATAGTGAAATGTCTCACGAAAGTTTTAATAGTTTAACCATCAAAATCTGTCCAACCGTTTCGGAGGTTACTTGAAACAAAGCAGACAGACTGATAGACAAAAATTAAAAAACACATTTTTTGTTGTTGGTATCGTATATACATAAACAAAATTATATATACATAAAAAAGAAATGTAAAAAGGTTATTTTGGTATTAAAAAAAAACTCCATTTTATTACCTGCATAGTATCAGTATGTGTAGGAATGATTTAACGGTAGAAACCTCCGGTATACAAAGATTTACTGTCAGTGTGGTTGATCCCAGAAATTTTAAAAATGGTTTGATAATCGAAATAAATCACCAATACCCAAATGGTTAAGGGTACAGATTTCCTATCACGCAGTCGATAGTTCGAATCCTGCCATTGTAAACCGTATCTAAGCACAAGCCTAGAGCGTAGTTGGAGTAGTCAAATAAATATTAGTAAATTAAAATGAATCAGATAGTATTTTGAAAAAAAACCTTAAAAAATTATTGCAAGTGACAATGTTAGTTTTAAAAAAATGTTTTATAAAGATGCTGAGTCCTTCAAGAGCTACTTTAAAGTGTACTTTAAATATTTACCTCGTCATTTTGAATATTTTTATTTGGGCTTTTATTGAATAGGAATGAAAGCGTCGCAGTATCGTGGCTGCGAGGCGGGAGGCGCGCTGCGGACGCGCTGCGGACGCGCTGACCCGGGGAAGTGCCGGCCGACCTTTTAATTTCAATGTCTATAACTTTGACATTTTCATTTAAATCATAGAATATTTTCAGTCTCTTTCTGTGCAAACTGTGAAGGTCTTCATTTATAGCAAAGGATATGCACCCCATAACATTCTCAACGTTATGTCATTTATTATCGGTCATTCGATAAATGCAGAATATTTCTTTATCCTATACATAGCTTTTTTTGAGTGTAAATATCAGTAGATTTTTATTAATTTACTAATATTTATTATTCCAACTAAGTTCCAAGCTTGTGCTAGAATATAGTTTACAGTAGTCCAAAGCCGAGATTCGAAACCTCGACCAGGTAATGTAAATCTGTAACCTTAACCTTTACACCATCGGCACTTCAGACAAGTCTTTAGTGAAGTGTTTCATATTGGCAATCTAAAGATATTATATTTAATTACATATAGTTACTGTATGTGTGACTGTACTGTGTATTGATTGACGAACTTGTTTTGTTTCAATTTAAACTGTAACTCATTCGCGGAGGCTTCCACTCAGACCGCTCCAATGTTTTTTTAAATCTCAACTCGTTTGAATTGTTAAACTCACATTTAACTGTTTGTGTTTTAAGATTTACGTCAATAACATGCAGCCGACATTGTCTGTACAAACAGCATTGATTTGTATACGAATGTTATGTTTTAATTCCATGATATGTTACTATAATCTATACTTATTACAAGAAGAGCAATTGTTTTTAACTTTGTTATAAAAGGATCTCGGCGATCGCGGCATAGGTTTGATTTGTTTTTCAGAAACAAGACTACTTTTGTCAGGTTTTGGTCTGTAAATTATGACAGTATTAATCTTAGAGGGTGAATGAATTGGAAAAAAATGAAATGCGAGAATTTAATGCGGCTGAACATACTCGTATAATCTAATAATTTGTCATTAAGTAATTATATAGAATTTTAAACGAATGCCAGTTTGTTCTTGATATGTTCCAATATTAGAAATGTAAACGCACCAAAAAGACGTTTTTATTAAATCTTTTTCTATGTATCAAACTTTGATATAATGTATGTTTTATAGAAGGCATTGCTAGGTACGTAATTCACTTGGCAACTTAACATATTTTGAAATATCTAGCAGAATTAATGTTATCTCCGGTATGCATTCATTATTAATCGACAGAATCAGGTTTCCGCTCGGCTGCAGCAGCTTAATGAGTTCCGCGAATAATGGAAAACAATTTTATTGATCTCAACTGTAAATGCAAATAACCTTCACCTTACATAGCGATGCACAGTTCAACATATTGTTATCTCTGTTATTTATAAATAGAGTGAAAAAGACAGCAATGTTTTTTGGTGTTAGTGTTTACTAGTGTAGATCTTCAGTAATTTTTATATTTATATAGAAAACCAGCTTTTTTGGATATTTTCTACGAAATTGATTTAAAATATTTTCCCTTAACAATAAAGTACTCTTTATTGTAATTGGCATTTGTTTTTATCCATATTCGCTTTACAAATTATACCCACATTGTTAAAATGATGCCACACGGGCGACATAGGTCAGACGCGGGGCGGACGTGCGGCATCTCCCTTAAAGCTGTCCTTTAAATCGGGCCTGTCTTGTATGCGGGCGTAATGACCCTTGAAATGTTGAAGCGGAATAATTGAAACATCCTGTATCCGGGGCGGTCTTAGCGGTCAATGTTTAACAGATTAATTGTCTATTAATGTCGGCAAAAAATCATCTTACTCGACTTTGATGAAGATCGATTTGTTTTTTTTTAACTAAGAATTGAAACAATTATGTTGTACGAGAACTTAATACGGTGTAATAAATTGAGAAAGTTAAAGATATATTTCACAAAGTGAAATCGCAATACGCAAAAATCCTTTGTACATTTTATAGAATTTTATTTAATGCATTGTACGGGTATTCCGTAGTGTTCGGATGTATTGAATTGCAATCACTACGTGCAAATAACTTTTGAAGTCAGTTGAATGAGTATCACCACGGCTTGTCATTTACAGCAGACAACGCTGGTATTGTGAATAGGCTTCATGTTAAAATGTAAAACCCTGTTATTAGATTATTTTGTATTCATATAAACAAAGTATTAATTTAAAAATACACTAATTTCGCATTCTAGTATTAAAGTAGATATGTATTTTTTGTGAAGCAATTTCCTAACCTAAATTCAACTTATCTCTATTTGAAATGAAATGAATAGTAGATGTGAAACGCACCGCTAGAGGGCGTCGTGTGCGTTCAGAGAAGCGGAATTCAATCGCGAGTTTGTTCCAGTTGTAGGAACTGTTACGGTTCATTTCAGTGTGAGCTATGTGAAGGAATGGAGAAAAACAAGTCTTCAAATACTAACTTTTCTACTGAACATTGAAATTATTTTATCAAAGAACCCAACGGTATAAGAAGTTCTTTTTAACTTGCATTCGTCTCAAAGTAACTAAATTCGATAAATCTTTTACTTTACAGTAATTACTATGCCGTAATCCTGTTATTAAGACATATTTTGTATTTACAAAGAGAATGACATCTTCAATGGCTTTATAATACGACAAGTTTCTTTGGGTAAGAATGGCACTAACCCCCTCGGTACCCGCACGTCAGATGTAGGACGCCACGGCAGCATGTATAAACATATGACGATCGCGACGCCCTACTCACTGCCCCGAGAATGGGCCCTCTCCGCGCCCCAAGACCGGGACGCTGCAAGATAGCGCGCCTTCCGCGCTTAGATCTGTATAAACTATTACTATATAAGCTATACGCTTGGATAGTCATGGAACATGATATAAACAACAAAACATTACAGCCGCAATATAACAAAAATCTTTTAACATTTGTCAATAAGGGGGCGCTGGTGATTACATCCAATTTTAGTGTCTATAATTCCACTTTTAAACTGTTTACTTTTTTTTATTACCAACCAGTAATAAATCAACTTAGATAAAAAAAAATGCAGATATTAAATATTCTTATATTATATGACTTTAAGATAAATTTCCTGTTTTATTTTTTTATTAAATTCTAACGCATTATGCAAATATATTTCAGGCTTGTCTCGCATTATTGTAATCTAACGCTTTACTGAAGACAAAATGTAGGACCATATGAAGACATCGCACGTCTAACATAAATATTAAATGACCGGAGACAAAGATTACGGGCTTTATGGAAGAAAAGAAGTTGAATAAAGGAAATAAACAGATGATTTAAATATATATGTAACAATAGATTGGAACAAAATAAAATAAAACCATTATTGAAACATCGTATTCAATTTGAAAGCATAATGATTAAGGGTACCAATCACCTGGTCAAGAGTTGGAATCCCGCTATTCGACTATTGTCATAAACTAAATTCTAGCACAACCCTAGAACTTCTTTGAAGCTAATATTTTTGAATTTTTTTTTCAGTATTGTCATGTTATTTTACTATTACTTTTTATGATGATATATTTTGCCGGCGTTTTTTATACGAACGCAATTAAAAACAAACGAAGTAAGTAACTTACTTATATTCCAGTAATCTATCTCTGTGTTAAATTTTGTCCATATCCATTAAGCTATTTTAAAGTTAGCTGACAATCTTTCATTCATCAAAACTTTCTCATTTTTATCAATTAAATCGATATACACAAACGTTTGTGTTAATATGCTAAAAGAAAAACTTTCTGAGTAATATTTGTGGTAACAATGATTAATTAATTACATATTTTTATTGTTTACTTTTTACAAAAAAATGTCTAACAAAGGCTTCAATCGTCCAATGTCATGTGATTCAAGTTCTCTCAAAGTAAATTATTTTCTAGAAAACATTATTCGTTGCTTGTAAAGTTGATTAATTAATTAAAATGGTAAGCTTGCTCTCGTGTCATACAATAAAGCTTAGCCTTTTGCGGTGAAGGGTCTGCAGTGATTTATGCCTTTGAACTTTGCTGAAAGCTTTTTCTCGATCTTTTAATCTACAGAGGTTATACACGAAAGCACATTTAATGTTGACCACTTTTATTAATTTTAATTTAGGTAATTATGTTCAAAAAACTAAAAACACTGTTGTAGTTGAGATCGAGGTCAAGCTACAAGTTACGTCTCTCATCAAAATTTCAACTAGCAACCTTTGATTTTCATCTGTGTACATGTAACCATTTTAGTTTAAAAGTAAGAACTTTCCAGACTTGAGTTATACTCAAATAATTCGATACAGTAAGATGTTGGTTTGCACATGGCATGCAAGATATCACTGGCAAAAATGTTTATTAAAATAATAACCATAACATATTCTAGATAACGCGCGTTATAATTTACAAAATATTTAAATCCTTAACACGTTTTAAATCATTAATCATTTAGCGTAATCATTAATTACCCAACTATGACATTCGCGCACAATCCTACGCTAAATACGCGAGTTAAATTCAAGCCGGTCATAAACGGATATATCCGGATCACTTGGCAACCGGATTATTGTCCGGGCACACGGATATAATGTTGTTAGCCGCACGTAATGCTTGCGTCTCTAAACATCCCCGACTCTAATTCTATTCGGTATACCTGAACTGTATACGGAAATAAAAATATTGCAAAGGATCTTATAAAAATATAGAACAAACTAAAAGACGTAGACTAAATTGGCTGTAATATTTCTCCGGCAACACACCTTCAGTTTTATCTGCACTGTTAACTGAACAGTCGGACTGTACAGTCGCAACCATTCACGGTGTTCAGCATGAAAAAATTGCATGCAATCTCCGCCCTTTCTTAAAAATTAACGAATCAAGAGCACAAAAACCATAATAATAGTAAAAATAAATTAGTCGTCTACATCCTCTGACTTCTGACAGACTTTTTTGTCACAAATATATTTAAAAACTGCATCCTATTCACTATCGTACTCTCATAGTCGACTCAATACCTACGAAACGTTCAAGCGACTGTAGCTTGTAAGGTAGAACACCGCGGACGGACGCGTTGGTACATGTTGGTGTGTTGTGTACGTTGGTGCGACTTTACGTCGAAAGTTTCTTTCACCGATCGCAGTTTAGAATCGTTATGTTTTTTCCTTTTGTGTTCCTTAACAAGAAAAATATCAATAGAACTATTATTTAGAACTTTATTTATAAGCAAAGTTGTGATTACTAGAAAAATGGAAATGAAGATTTCACATACTGCGAACGAAATTTTTATATCTAGACTTTACTAAGTAAAGCTACGTTTTTTTCTAGTTATATAGTACATCACTTTTCGTCACTTAGGTAAGATGACTCATTGCTCAAACTGAACAAGAACACTCATTAACCTACTTCGTAACTTGAAATTAAGTTAAAATAAAGCACTCCGCATGGACCGCACAATGAAACGGGCCGTGGGTTCGCTTCCGTCGGTATATTTTGATGTATTATGACATATACACGAAGGCAGAACAGTAAAATAGAGTAGAAAGTGGGGTACTGACTCTATTTGAATACATACGGAAACAAGTCTTCCTATAGTATAATGCAATAAGTTTCTCTGGAGCGATAAAAGAGGCGCTGCGGTCGCGGTTACTTCTGTCAGAAACAACAGAGACAGAGGGCGCAAGTGAGCTATAAGTGAATTTGACTTGTATGTCGATAACTGTCGGTGTATAAGTGTGTCTTCAAGTAGTACTGCAATGGTTTATGCAATGTCCGGCATTACTGTTCTGCCCTCGTGCGAAATTCGCATTATTGTCTGGAGACAGGCACGAAGTGCCGGCGCTTTATTTATCATTTGAGTGTAAGTAGCTGCGGGTTGCGACTGACAGCGGAGAAAATGTACCGCGAGGATTTAGTTTGATACATTTTTATTTCACTTATATCTTTTCGTTTAACTGTTTTCACATTATAAAATGTAAATAAAACGATTTCTATGTGTACCGCTTGCTGTTATATATTACACCATAACTCGAATCTTTGTTTATTCCTATTTACCTTTGCAAAAATCTGTTGTATGCAAATTGACTTTAACAAAGAAATGTCTCTCCCGTGTCTGTCTTTCCTCTGTCACTAAAAAGCGACAAAACTACAATTTATATAATTCTTTAAAACAAAATTTATTACTAAAACTGGTATTGATAAATTACATTATTTTTTATTAAGTTTGAATATTTTTAATCTAAACATAAAGTCTCTTCAGTATAATATTAGTCACTAGGGGGCGTGCGGGAGGTGGCAGCGTCGCTCTATGTTACATATCGCTGTGTCGCAGCTACCCGACACACTCGGGACGTTCCCGACAAGTTTACGAAGTACGTTGAACACTATAATTTATAACAATATTTCGGTATAAAATAAATTTACATGATATTAATAATTTATGATAAATAGATTTATGTGTGTTTTGGAACTTACGAGGCACTGGAGAGACGTAGGTCTTTTCAGAGTATGTTGAACATTGTATTCTCATATAGTGGACCGATACTGTGGCACGAGCGAGAGGGGGAATGTTTTTTCTTTATCTGTTTTTTGCTTAAAGGGAATGAGGGAAGCTGGTTTGCAAGAGTCTCGTCAGTGGAAACGAACTGTATTGACGGTTCAAAATTCGAAATGTTTTATGAAAACAAACGAATGATTTCTCAATTTATTAATGAAAGCTATTTACGAGCAATGCTCGTGACTATGCGATAATATGCAAAGTTTCCAGCACGTCACAGCTCAAAATGAAGTCGAATATTTTTGTAGCCATTACACATTTGAGGCACGTCCCGGCGCCGGCGGGAAATATGAATTAAAACATTGATTTCAACAAACTAACTCAAAACAGAATTTATACGTTACGTTCGCAACGAAATTTCTGCAACGTGGCTCATTTAATTTTTATATATTCATATAACAGTTTGTTTTATTCTCACAGTATTATGACATTTAACGCTATTTAAATTTATGAAGGAACGGTAGAACTCTGGATAATATCAACTCGTTTGACGATTGTTTTTTATCTGCGACATCTAACAGGGGGCGACCACAAAATTTAATTTGGCACGTCAGCAAAAAGAATAATCTTCTACCGGACGTGCCAACTTAAAGTTCCAGGTATGTTGTAAAAATGTGGATGTATTGGTAATTTAACTCCAAATGATTCTATAGCAAGATATTTACTTGACAACAGTTAACAAATATTGAGGTTAATTTAAAATGTCATTCGATTTCTTACAATTTAAATTACCTTTCCGATAATGCAAATAGGAAGTAAAATAGATGGATATAGTTCGTTCCGAATTCATGAAATGAATAATGTATAAGTATGGGAATCAAGGCGGCATACATTTGCGCGGGTCATTATTAAATTCATCGATATTACTTCGACTCGGATGAAGCAGTCCAAAATGTTAATGAACTTTACTGTATTACAACACGGCGAACACTTCTATACTGCACCGCGTGACTATGGAAGGCATCGGGTAAACAAAGTGTGGCGATGAACACAATTATAAATAACTTTCATAAACTAAATAAAATTAACAACGATTATATGTTTTATGGACGTACTTGTGTACGTTTGTTCGCTAAACCTAAATCTCTTCAAGGACAATGTAACAAAAGGGTTTGGAACGCGATAGACACGGCTCGTTACCTTTATATCGATTTATATATGTTAGAACTGACGTAGAATATATTTTGTATAAAGATATTATACATTCAAATCTCCTTACCGGATTCTGTAAATTGCGCTTACAAAATTGTACATAAATTCCATATTCAAACCAAAATATTTGATGACATATTTACGAAACGTAATCCTGGCGAATGAGGAACTTTGTACAAAAACACTGTTTTTGTTGCATATAGTGGTAAAGTACTTTTTTTCTAATACAAATGAAAATCAAAAACAAAAAAGTGAAGTGCAATATTTAGGATCTACAAAGACGTTGCCATCGAGAGAGGTAAGACGTATTATTTGTGCTTTGGACACTCAACAAAAATATTTGAAATATGATATCACAAAATAACAGGTCACAGTTGTACCCCCGAATTATTAAAATTCCCAAACCATTTCTTTTGTATAAAAATATGCTCGAGTATTATTAATTTTCCATTCGAAATTTCTTGGTATAAGTTTAAAAATGAAAATGACAAGTTTACGAGGCAAGAAACCCCACAATGACGGTACAGTGAGAAGAACGGGGCCAACCATAATCCTCTAATTACGTACGGGGCACCCTCTTCAAAAATGTTTTTACCACGATTTTTTGCTCAAAACTTAGCAGCTGATGACCTTTTCAACATTCCGGATAAATTTAGAGCGAGACAAAAAATTACTAACTCGATGCTACGTTTGAATAAAGCTTCGAACGGAAAGGAAGCCTTTGGTAATATCGTGAGCGGAAATTGATCGAGCTCACGTACGATGAGTTCTTAAGTTAGCTATTACTTGATTTATTACGGTCTTAACTTAAGTCTTTATAATTACTGAACATCGATATGGAATATCAAATCTAGAAACTAAAAAAATGAATAGGAACCCATGAAAATTAGATTGATTAAAGAATTTTTACTCACTAAACTAATGTTTCAAATCTATTGTGCGCGTGGAATACACGAACAAATAACCCTTCATCGCCGTGTTGTTGACCCTTTCCCGTGGGGCCGCGGGAGAGGACAGACCAACAAAGGGCCAGTCATCCTCAATCATCAATTTATACAAGCTTAGCAAAAATGACAATTAACTTTATATAGAAATGTCCATCCAGCAATATTCCATGGATTGTAAAAAAAAGTAATATAATTGACGCTATGCTGTTACCGCCCTCGTTTCCGGTGTAGCGAAAATCCAGGAGTATTGGAGAAAAAATATGGATACGGTTCCCTTTTGACTCTGATTATAAATAACAGATGCTCTCGATATATGACGCTCTTGGCTTCCTGAGGAATCCAAGAGCGTCTCTTGTTGTGTGCTCTTATTATAATTATAGTCGAATACAGAGTACAGTATAGTTTCTCTATTCTATCGTGCCAGTACAAACGGTAGATTACAATACCGTCATTAACTTTAGAAACTTAGGGACATGCTTAGTAACTAAAATTAACTACTCAGAGTGCGGCCGCTAGATACAATACTCTTTGGAATCAAATGAGTAAGCAAGCTTGCTATATCGCGTATTTTATTTCCAACACTGAGCAGTGTAGGTCTATAACAATCCTATTCAAATGAGACGCTGTGTTCGGCTGCTCGTGAGGCAGCTGTGTAGACAAAAAACGATTGGCAAAGAATTGATAGGATAAAGACGCTGCCAACGACACGAGAGACTTCGATTACTTACGATAAAATACTCCCAGATGGTCCCAAATTCAATATGTTCTGTTATAAAACAACCTTTGATTCTTGTACTTTCAATGTAAATTAGAAATCAACTCAAATAAATAACTCCTAGCTAACATTTTAGGATCCAAACACAACATGAAGGTTAAATTTGCCTTCCGCAGTTAAGGTTAGCTGACGTCGTAACAGATCAATGCAGAGATGGCTCTAATGATTTTGGAATTGTTAACCGCAAAACCCCTTTGATAGAGAAGCCATTGTCTTACTGTGGGACAATGTAGGCTTAAAAAATAAGTCGTACTTAACCGCAATTTCGTTTTAAGAATTAGAGCACTTGCGTGTACAATCATAATGAAACTTCACGCTGGACTATTTTCGGAGACTTGAATCACGTATAAAGAGCGCGTGAATGAGCTGACGTGAAAGGAACTCTAGTGAAAGGACGTCACAGAGACTGCCCTGGGACGCATCCTACTTTCCTCCTGCCTGTCCGACATATTTCCAGTTTCTCATAAAAGTAAGCCACGTCCGCTCTACACAGTTCTTAATTTGTTTTCAACGGACTTCAACAACACTTCATTATCATTGAGCCCTAGATCTATTCATCTAATCATTTCACTATTATCATTAATTTGTATATTCTACTTCTTCCTTAGCTCTGCAGCTGTTTGTGGCAGCTTCTTCAACCTCGATCTCTCCATGACTATTGTCTTCCAATTAACTACATCAGTATTTTCCATCACGATTTACATCGTCTTCCCACGTGAGATTTGATCTTCCACAACATTGACGACTCGACATTGACACAATCATTAAAATTGTAAAATCAAGTAGGTAATTAATTATTCAAAATTAAGCTTCTATTTCCATATTCACAAGGACACAAAGGTTATTTATACATAAGTTTGTATACTCGTAGTGACTCGTAAAGCGTCTTGCCGCCCACAGAGGTCGCCTGACTCTGACATTCCGCAGCAATGTTATTAATTTACGACAACTGCGGTTCACATATCAAAGGCAAGCCGATCAATTATTACCCATAATTTGCTGCATTGTGTTACGGAATAGGTCTTTGAGGATACAATGATACTTATGTTACATTAATTGGCAGGCTTTATTGTTTTCCCCAAAAACGCTTATTACGTTCCTTGTAAATTGTATTTAGCTTTTGTAATATATTTAACACCTTGAATACTTCAGGTAATACATTTGATTCCTTTTTAAAACATAACTTAAATCGTGAAATAACATTTAACGAAGTTACCGAGAGCAAACTATAAAGCATTCCACTCGACAATGGCCCTGATTGCGTTCCCGGACTGGCGGAGAATGGCGATCGGAAGAGAACCTGATAACAGCTTTTAATACTAATAGCGATCGTGGGGGACTATTATTTTAAAGGAAATAGAAGTAGGTTAGGGCAGTAAATACAATTCAGTAGTATAGATTCGATAAATAGTATGCATTGTGAGAAAGAGAGAAAACTCAGATATAACGCCTGTTAGTGACATATAGAAGATTAGTAAATACTGCGCCGTAAGGATAAGGGCATACTGATGGTGATGAACTGTGACTAGTCTTAAATAGTGTAGAGCATACCAGTTCAGCAGTTTAACAAATTCGTTCTAAGCAAAGAGTTGTTATTGAGGATGTAATGAATTCGTAAAACATAATTGATTGGGCACAGAGCGGATTGGATAGACAAATACATATATAGTCTACGGCATTTACTCACCACAAATAAAACGGAATCGGTTCTATAATTGGTTGTACCCAATGTAAGTACGCGAATGCTGTCTAGCTTGACCAAGTAGCACGAGCTATGAACAGTCTTAATTAGAAGATTTAATCAGTCCCCATTGAGAGAGATTACATTTACGTTGCTTTGATTAAAATTAGAGTTGGTTTTCTCTGAATTGATTGAATCATAAAGTTGGTTCGGAGCTTTTGTTACGATTTTCAAATGAATTTTCAAGTTTATAGTTACCTAAATATTTATAACTCAACTCTTCATCACAATGTATATTTCGATAAAATTATTTTTTGTCAAGTTTATGTACGTTTTTTTTAAGCCCAATTGAATCATAAAGAACTAATACAGTTGCAAAACCAATGAATGTATCATACATAAATTATTTTGCTTTTAGTCGTAGCCACTGATTATTGAAACAATAGATAATTCAAATACTAAAATTTGCCTGAATAATCACTTAGCATATTTCGTCAAATTAACACAAATTAGTTATTCAATGACAAACACAGTAACTTCCGCTCTATTTTAGTAAATACTCGAACATTTATCATTGTATTAATATTTTCATACAACAATAATGTTGTGTTTATTTCCGAATTGTAATTTTATCTTACATAAATATTATATATGGGAGCAAACAGGGAGTTGTAACGTGCATACCAGGAAAGACATATTGTTTCTTGATATGTTGGAACTTGCGCGAAAAGGCTCATTAATTATTCCTACAAATTTAATTAAAGCAACAAAGTAATTTTTTTTTCTCTGGAATCCATAGATCGATATCTGAAATCACCCCAGCTTAAGATGAAATTCTAACAAAAAGTCAACAGTGGACTTGAAAGAAAAAAATTAACACTATTGATAATTGACCAATCCTTTAAATTGATGAAGTGATTTTGTCCAACAAGTACGATGTAATGTCATTAACACGATACGTTACAGACCTACATAATTATTTGCACTCATTAGTTATTCAGCGAACAACAAACAGAAATAATTGAAGGATTCAAATAACACAATTGTTACACGTCGTAAAGCCGGAGGCATTTAGAACCGAAGTACTCACAAGTTAATTAACACTGCGGTTAACAAATTCGTCCTCCGTAGATACGACGCGCTGACGTGGGTATAAGCCACGTGCAAGCCAAGCGTTAACCAAGCGCAAGCCATGCGCACGCCGAGCGCAAGCCAGTGTTTGCACTAGACAAGTATTTACGAGACACTACCACCGCGGTGTGCACTTTACATCTGATACAAGCTCAACTAAGTGGTAAATAAAGTTCACTGCGCAAAATATCAAATAGTAAAAGATAAAAGAAACTGTCTGCACTTCCTTAGCTATTTTATCTTATATGTTAGAAACAAAATGCAAAACGGAATTATAAAGAGTTTGCTAACGAATAAATTTATTCTGTTGAAATTGAAAACTATGCTCATAGAAAATAAAGACTACTTGCGTACTGGCCATCACGCTAGGGGTGTAGAAGAGGATGGCATGTCGCAAAAAAAAGTAAACAGTAGATAGATTCTGTAATGTTCGAATTAAAATCTAAATGCATTCAAATTAAGTGCATTTTCTTAACTCTTTTGTGATGAATAAAGAACTAAATTTAGCCTTAATAATTCTCTAAAGAAAGGGGAGGATATGAAACCAATTTCACAGGAAACAATGTTTCGTATATTTCAGCAAAGACAAAAGAGCAAAGCGAAATCGTAATTAGCTGATAGAGCGGGGCGGCCGAGTACCAGACAACGCTGATTAATGTACGACTTCTTAGAGAATATTACAATCTTAATACAAAGGAATTAGCAGAAGGAATTATTTCTAATACTCGTTATTGCGCGGATCACATTTTTCTATATATTAGTTGTAATACGTATTAATTGCTATGTCTAATAATATATTTCATTAGAATATGCATGTTTCATTGTCCGAGATATTAAAATAACTTACTAATTAATTCATTTACTATTCTAGATATAGGTCTATCTGTGTGACAGATTTCATCCAGATCTTTTTAGCCGTTGTGGAGGGAATACATCTAGATTTCTTTACGGCTAATGTTCGTCTGCGTTCTTGCAATCTTTACCCGTCAATCTATTCTTAGGAATTAAATTAGAAGTACGCAAAATATAAGTAAGGTTATCTATGATTTTAAATATGGTAAAAACATGTGGATTTACCTGTAGACGTTTTTCGATTAAAGCTTTAAATGCTTATAACAATATTTTATGTGTAAAACATGCTTAACACAATTTTTCGACGGCATGATTTATGACACGTCATCACAGACCCCTCGCGGGGTTCTCTCTGAAAAGTTTGAAGACTTCGCTCATTATTGATTAAACTTTAAAAATTTATTTCAAAGATTCTTTCAATATATTCGTGCTATTTAAAAAATATAACGCATTACATACATTTTATAAATCAACATTCAGTATAAGATAATAATAATACGAAAAAAGTATTTTTCGTTTTTTACCGTTCTATTTTAAAAACGCAATAACGTATATTCTAAATTATTCTAAACGCAACATTTTAAAATGTATTTCAGTATGGATACAGTTTTAAAACTACAAGACGTTAGAGTTCAGTTTACCCAGATGGCGCTAACGACTTTCTCATTTCTCCAACGCTTGTTTAATCATCTTACCGTGGGCTCTCATTGTCAACACATTTGTATTAAACACATGTCCTATCAATATCTTTAAAATACAGAGAAACAACATGTTTAAATAAGTTTTACGACTGTGGAGTCATGTATAATAGCATTCTTGTTACTTCATTAGTACCAGAAATGTGTGTACAAAGTTTGAGAACCGTGGCCCAAGTATCATTGCGATAAAATATTCTCCATATTACTGCACAAATCTCATACAATTTTTATCAATGGTGATTACTAATTTTCATGTAAATTTTCCATTTATGCTAACCTGCTTTTGTTTTAAACATCAGCCATAGTAATATCGACCACACAATATCACGCGAGGAGGTCTTTTTAAACCAAACACAACCACAAATATATTTGTGGTTGTGTATTCGGTTTAAAAAGGTGGATGATATCGGTAGTGTAACATTACACTCTACAAGGTCTGTGGTCGTAGTTTCCGATTGTGTATTACACGTGTAACGTAAAATCAATAGAGCAGGACCGAGTTTCTGTCTCACATAATAAACCTCTTCCTTTTTAAAGTCAGTTAAAAATGCATAATAGATAATGAATCGATTTACTTTTGACTCTATAAGTTTTTTTTTTTAAAACCTTTATTTCCTTTTTCAACTATAAATAATGACACAAAGATTCGCAGAACAATTTACTGAGCGTTGAAATGAATGCTTTAAGCCGCTTGCGCGACTGCATTGCGAAATGTAGCGGGACTACGGGCGGATCTTATCTCATAGTCGCGTTAAGACTTGAAGTCGCAGATTCATAACTGCTAAAGTTTTAATGTGAACTTAGAGACGAATGTGTTTAAAAAAGGAAAAAAAACTTTAAAATATAAAAATATACACACACAAACAATGCATGTACAAATTATTCACTATAATTTTATTGTCTCTATGTACTATCTGAAAAAAGTCATGTTTCCCAAAAATCAATAATTAATAAACGTAATTTTTCAACAACATAAGCTCTATTGCCACTTAAAATTGAAAATGGTTAGGAAATTATCCTCCCCGACTGCACTTACAAGTATATAAACAGTTACATCAAAGAGGGAAGATGTGGGCCAGTACTTTTGTGTACACATAAGAAGCTTGCCTATTAATAATTCCTAGTAACTTCGCGAACAATTAAGGCACTTCCCGGATGCACAGACTACATAAAGCACAGAGCCCGCATCACATATACTTTACTAGAACACAATAAACCTCCTTCCTATGATAATATTAATGCTTTAAGCTTCAAAGGGGCAGAAACCTTATTAACAGTTATCTACCAATCGATAAAACATACGTAAACAACTGTGACAGCATTCTGTAGTAGGTATTGGGAAAGGCCTTTGTCCAGCAGCGGACAGACAAAGGCTGATGATGATGATGACGTAAACAATATTCTAAATAAAGAACCAATAGCCTAACGGTTAAGGGAACGGATTTCCCATCACGTGATCGATAGTTCGAATTCCGCCACTCGACTGTTGTCGTGTACTATAACCTAGCACAAGCCTAGAGTTTAGTTGGACTGGTAACAGAAATATTAGTAAATAAACCAAAAATGCTAATGTTTTTATAAAAAAAAAGACTTTCTAATGTGGAAAACATACCATTTATAACAGATTGTTATACTTGCAGTCATTCATGTCACAGTTTACGTATTCATCAGTATGAAATTTATTAAATAATTTTGTCATTATCTATTATGTATTTACTCTGTGGAAGACGTAAATAACAAGTTTATTCTGCTTATGCTTGACGCGTTAAGAGCTCGTGTAACGTAGATATTAAAAAATCATTACATCATAACATTTAAGCGCCAATCTTTGTTCAAGATTCAGATAACCCACTTTATACAAAAACTTTGGCATTTTATACTGAGTTATCATGTCAAAAATTTTGTTATTATATTTCAATTGCAACATTTGATATTGTATTTTATGACAGCCGAAAGGACGGCGGTTGGGATCAGGAGTGTGGGGCGTCCTCCCTCAAGTTGAACCGACGACTTATTGCGGACGGCAGGAAGCCGTTGGATACGGAAAGCGGAGGACCGCATTGGAAGGCATTGGGAAAGGCCTATGTCCAACAGTGGGCAGACAAGGGCTGATGATGATGATTATGAAAGTCCTCGAATGCAGAAATCGGTGGACCGCATACTGTGGATTAGGGAAGGCCTATGTCCGGAACAGGACGGATAAAGGCTAATGATGATTGGATATCAAACATTACATTGTCAAAATCCTTACAACTGTATTTAAGGTAGCGCTCGTACAGAAGTCTTTGAGTATCTATTCCCACTAAACCAGTTGGCGTGCGACTCAGTTGTATAGTGTTTGGCGGCCGCGCCAGTAGAAACATTACATGCGATTTTATACAGGAGGCGGCTGATGTCGCTTTTAAAAAAAACCGAGGTAAGTGTTCAAGGAGTTTTTATACATTTAGCAGCAAAGCTATAAAATAAAAGAACAATCAATTGCGAAAAGGAAAATATTTTTAATCGATAGTCTGTTGTGTTTTGCACGCCCTGTTTGTACAATGTTCGTTCTGTACATATTTTTTCGGTATCAAACATGCATTTTACTTTAAATAGTTAATCACAAGCCGTGGGACACACAGGAAGAATGGGCAGGAAATCAGCAAATCCTGCCTTTGTTTGTTCCGGACGGTCATTGTTGATGTTTTATAAACATTCTCGCTTAGCCACGTTTTAAGAAAACTACAATAGTTTAATACGGAAGTTTGCTGTAAACTTCCTCGGGTTAAAACTGTAAACCATATAACAAAATCACATGTAACGATAGCATTTCCCTATCTTGAATTAACTGGACTACAGAGTAAATAAATACAGTACAACAGCTGTATGTGGCGTACGGCAGTCGTATGAATAATTCATGTGATGTGAGTACGGACTTCCTGCTGCAACGCATCCGGCTGCTCTGCATGTTTCAGTGAGTAGCACTCATATAGTACCAAAGCTGCATCTCTATTAACACCTACAATATCTGAATATGAATTTCACTAACCACGAAATCGATATTACGTTCAGAGAATTGGTTTGGTCATGTACGAACTCAATCTGGTTACTGAACCACACGATTATATCTTCAGTAAAATTCAATAGAAATGAGAAATCGTATACACACATTTCATTGGCATTTATTTTCTTTTGATTTATTTTGGGATTGTTGTAGTATTTAATTGATGATACTGTATATATGTTTTAATGTGTCTCTGATTACAACCTTATATATAAATTACTTAGATTGATTTATTATAATTCCTCATTTCTATTGAATTCGAGTTTACCTTTAAGTAACTACCTCACAGTATTGTTTAACAGTTCTTTTGCAGTCCCTTAGTGTAGATTTATTATACAATAGCTAAAGTAAGCGATGCTGCCTCTAGCACATAGGTTTCAAGACTTATTTTTTTCAATTAACACTGTCGAAAACGCTAGTGAATAATTTTAGAGGTGTAGTAAACTAATTCATAGTAATTTCGATCAATAGCCAGCTTTGGATGTGAGAATGATAGTCGTGCAACTTAACATCAAGTTACACACATCGATGTTATCTTAAAGAAAGCAAAACTAAGTTATATTGTTACCACACAAGGCTCATAATCGCATGAAAGTGTTGTTACAACTGTGTGAGTCGACGAGTGTGGGCGTCGGTTCCCACGGCCGTCTCCTCGCCGCCAGATTTGTTTTGTTAGAAAACGCAAACATAAGCACTAATGATGGACGGCGTACGCCTCCCGCGCTCTGGACTTTCTCAAAGCGGCTACACTTCTCACCTAGTTTAAGTGTTATAATGAACCCTTTGTTTATCTATTTTATAATGAGACTTTAGCCGGTGACTCTGTGCGGGAAAAGGGTAAACTGCAAAAGTTACCTATGTGATCTCAACACTGTGTTCTACATCCGTACCAAATTTTATCGAGATCCATGCAGCCGTTCAGATACCTTGAATAGAACAAATTAAATAAAAAAGAACCTTTTTCAAAACAATATTTTCTTATCAAAGTACTTGTCAAGACAAATTCAACGAGCCCAAATTTAACTTAACAAAGTTCCTATGTCCATCTTCCAGCTTCATTCTCCCAACTCTATGTCATAATAATGCTGCATTGTTATACGATTTATACAAGCGTATAAAATTTTAGCTCAAACGGAAACTGATAAGTGTATCAAACTTTACTGGTTAGATTCGATTCCAGACACGATTAAGCTAAATAAAAGCTTGTAAAAATGAACAGTGTTCGAGGAAATTCATCTCTAATAATTATCGTTCCGGTTCTAAGTAATTCGTCATAAGAGGGGGGAGGAGGGGAACATTACATTATTATATCTTTATGTATATACGTCATAAACAGAGGTACATGTTCCCTTGTACGGTTTTCTTGTAAGTACATTAAATTAAATGACATTAAAAAAACCTTGTAACATAAAAGGTTAACTAGCGGTCGCAAGAAACAAACAACAAATTTAATTTTAAAACTTTTCTAAAAGTTCTAAAGTTCGTAAGCTTAGTTAGTAGCGTACGGCATCGAATTTCATTTAATTTAAGCAAAAACTCTTTTAATTAATACCGGTAACTTGGTCCAGTTATTTACTTTATTCATAAGCTATCATCATCATCATCAGCAGCAGCCTTTATCTGCCCACTGATGGACATAGGCATATAAAAAAGCTATATAAAATGTATATTCTAAAGTGCCACAAGCTTAATTGTTAAGAGTACTAATTTCCGATAACGTGGTCGAGAGTTCGAATCCCACCATTCGAATATTGTCGCACAAGCCTAGAACTTGATTGGGGGTAGTAAAGGCATTATAGTAAATTAACTAAGATCTCCTAATATTTTATTAAAATCGAAAAAAAAGTCACCAATTTTCAGTAAATCTCACTAGTTCAAACATAATCTATTACTAAATGAGTCGATACATCAACATGGAAGAACGAGAATAAATCTACACTAAGGTAACCATTAACTCTGAGTGCGTCATAATCTACGTGTTATTCAATGCGGCTTTTATTGAAATGGCCGTTTGAATTAGCACATAACCTCTGACGTTTGTGAGATTACGAGCATGGAGTTAATGAATGCGAGGGTTTATTTGTCCGGCGGCCGCTGCGCGCTGGGAGCCGTCGGCCGCCTCGTGGGAACTCACCGCAGATGGGATGTGTGAAGATAATCAATTGCATGCATTTTATCCATGAACGAACCACCGCAACTTTGTTTAAACGTTAATTAATTTTACTCTGTAATTCAAATTTAATGTCAATATTTCAATTACCAGTTTTCTTATCTATCTTAGTAATTTTTATTAACAAGTTTACTCTAGCTCAGTTTTATATCTTCTACAGATTTTTTCAAACTATAAAAGCATAGCTTAATTTTTACAAAGCATAATAAACGATAAGATAATAAGTGTTTGGATGCGGAAGGCAGAGAAGCGCGTACTATCCACAGTATGAAGCCTTCCAGGCATTGGAAAGGACTATCTCCAGTAGTAGGCAGACAAGGACTGATGATGAAAACAAAAGATAGATTTTCTTAAATTACGGGAATTCCTAGTTCGAAACCCTATGTTTTACATTTTACATCTGGTATAAAATGAAAAAGTAATAATTATATTTATACAGATGAAATGTAAGTAGAATTAGGAACAAGTAACAGCCACTTAGACAGACATTAATGGAACTGAAGCAACAGGCAATAATTCTGAGTCTCCTATAATCGTCGAATCTCACCAATCCTATGTCATTTCTAGCTCCGGAAACAAAAAAAACATTTTAGCTAGACGAATTGACTACATATCCCTTCCAGCTATTTGAATGTATAGACATTTCTCGTATTATAACCTTTACAAATAAAACATAAATGTGATATAATGTTAAGCAATTGATGTAAATTGAACACGGATAAAATAAATAAATAATACATTCGAATTTCATTAAATACGTATAAATTAATGTATTTTTGTTTAAAAAAAAATTTAAGCAATTTGAGTTGCAAAAATTACCTCTCGCTACGTCGAATGCTCATTTCTGAGAGTCGCGACCTTTCATCATGACCGTCTAGTGTAGGGAGTTTCTACACTCTGTAATGTTTTAAGGGTAGCTAAATATTTTAAAGGCAATCTTTAAATATATCAAAATAAATGAAAAAAAAAATATTTCATGCATTTTATCAAATGTTAAAAGGCCATCTTTCAACATACAAATTTGCTCGAAGCTTCTCAACTCAACTTAAATTTCAAATCGCAATTTTACTGGCACATTCAACTCGAGTAAGTTTACCTCGTAAGACGTACGGTAAGTAAATAGTTGTACACGTAAATGGGTCGACTCGGCCGTTGAGACGGTGCTCTCGACGCCGACGTCGAGAGCCAGTAAAACGTACCTGACTACGTGAAAGCGACGGAGACCCAATTACGAGTAAAGAGCCACTGTATGTCAAACATTAACGCGGATACAGTCTTAACTCTTGGTGGAAATATAAAAAAAAAAACAATCTTATCTTAAAATATTTACAAAAAACAACCTTCGTATCAGTCGGGCAAAAATACATTTAAGTTATTGCATAGAATATTTAAATTATTATTATTAGTGACTTTACATTTTACATTTTTTGGTGTAAATACTAATGAACATATATCTTTTAGTTTAACCGCAAAGTTTTAATATAAACAGTGAATACGCCGACGGGTCGCTGCATCGGGTCGTGTTGGTAATTGAAAACTTTAATCAACGTATGCCTTTGCTAGTCATATAAATTCTGTACAATAATTAATTGAAAACTATTTTATTCTATTCATCTATAAACAGTTGTTAGATTATTTTTTTTGTTGTTTGTAAAATATCAGTAGATTTTTGTTAATTTACTAATATTTCTGGTAAGGTTGAGAAAGCTCATGTTAGTATACGGTGCACGACAATAGACGAATGGCGGGATTCGAACCCACGACCGCTAGATCGGTAGTCCGTACCCATAACCATTAGACTGTTGACGGTTCTTTCCTTTTCGCATATGATTGGTCTTACCATTACGTCCACCATCAATTGACGTAAAGCTCACAATAAACTATCAGTTTCAAATTAACAGAGTAAGCAAAACTGAGGAAAGTTTATTTAGACTGAAACTTACAAATTTGCCCACACGCGTAAACAGCTCTTCTGTTCAGTGAAAACTGCAGCTGTGAGGTGGGCTTGACAAATATTATGTTTAACTACATTTAAAGTAATCATATAGAAGTACTTAAGTTAAAGTTCTAATCAAAGCATAAATTCGTAGTACTGAGGTGTTCTCACCGCGATTTCAAACTATTAATTTACGTTGCGCTCTTAAGACAATAGCTACGGAAAGTTACCACGTGCGGTTGCTATTCTAACTTCACGAATGTTATTACCTCAATATACGAAGCCTTAGCGCGGCGTTCATTATAATTAGATCTATGTATTTCATATAGATATACCACAACTAATATTAGATGGCTTGCTACGTTCTATGCTACGATTGCTACGCCGCTACGCCAGCTATATGGAGTTCTACGATTATTGTAACATCGGTTTTAATGTTATTATTATACGAATGATACTCATATTGAAAATGCGGTTAAACGGGTGTCAATAACATTTGGAACATGTTAGGTATACTATATTTTTTTAGCTCTGTGGACAGAGGACGGGCAATAGTTAGTCTTTACTAGCTGTTATCTTTATTACATCTGTTTATTTCTTACTCCAATGCCTCTTCATTACTGGAGGTTTTCTGTCCGCTCAATGAACCCATCCCTGTCCTGTGCCGAGCGAATAACATGTTCAACGCTGGCGACAGTGCTCCACACCTGGTTGTTTTTACGTCATTTATTATTTCTTATTATTCCAACGCGTCTTTAGCTCGCAATTTTACCCATCATGTGTTAACTAAGCTTACATTTTTCGTGACGAGAGTTATAGCCCAGATTTTCCTTAAGACGATCTGCAACAATTCTCGATCCTTGTAGAAATAACAATTAAAGTATGTTCATTCCATTCAACTTCATATCTATTCTGTTCATGCTTTAAATTTACAACTATCGTACTTCAACGTTTCCACTCGATTTGAAAGTTTCAATAATTTATTTGATAAACGTTAGCGAACGGTACTGGCGTCGATCGAGCTATCGACTTTTATTCACCTATATAACAATTCGGGTCACTAACTAACACAGCTATTCATTCCACGAGAAAACATTTTGTTCTTTTTTTTATTAACTTTGAAAACTAAAACCTTTAAAAACTAACAGAGTTTACTTTTAGTAACATTTCGAATTGAAATAGAAAATAATTAAATTTTGTCAAATCTATTCAAGAACTCTTTCAAATTGTAATATTTTAAACAGTTTTAGTTAAGACAGGAAATAAATTTCAAATAAAGAAAACATACATTTTTTTAAAAGTAAAATATTAGCAGATACTTGTTTATATAATAATATTTATTTTCCTACGCCAACTAAGGTGTAATCTTGTGCTACGACTATAGACGAATGGCGTGATTCGAACTCTTGACAACACGATCGGAAATCGGTACTCTTAACCATTAGGCTATTGGCGGTTTAATTAGTTACATCACATTACATTCAAAGGTATCATCGTCTCTGTTTTTTTATACAAAATGAAAGGAATACGATTCCCACTGCCTTCCACATCCAATGACTTTCCAATATTAATACGTAACTTTATACGTATGTTGTAACAGTGAAAGCCCATAGTTAATAGCAGCGGTATTTAAAGGATAAATGTAACAATTCAACTTCTTATCATTTGTCTGAGATTTCGTAGCTGGGATTTTCAAGTTTTCCATCGTACTCGAAACTACCGCCATTTATTGAGCACCTGTCCAAAAGCACGTTTAGTCTATTTTAAAATGTCAAGTGAACCGATGAAAGACTAGATTGTTAAAAAGGTTTTTTCTGAACATTGTATAAGGTAAATTTCGTAATGAAAAATCGTGCTGGAACATTTAACTTTGGATAAAAAAAAATTACACTACTTATAAAACGGCTTAACTCACGTGTAACTCGGTATCAGTACCGACTAGATTCGAGCCCATCGGGGGCTCATCTTCAGGGTGAGTGGGAACGGTACTATAGCGCGTTCGCGACCCGTCGATACTGACACCGAGGTACACGTGAGGTAAGCCGT
>JAODUI010000012.1:1129955-1140473 GCA_027563995.1 Papilio gigon | reverse complement strand
AAATGTTGATGAGGTGATGATAAAAAAATGATATTTTTCTCTACATCCTATATTCCATCCAGATCTGTTTAACCGTAATACAGTTAACAAACTATATCCATCTAAACTTTCACATCCATGTCAGTTCGAAGTACTAAGATTGCGACCGTGTTAGCCAGCTTATCAGATTGACACATTCATAACGTAATAAATCTTGTAATTTTTCTTTAATTATTAAAGAACATTTAAAATTAAAGTTGTACAAAGTAAAACACTTTAACTGTAACATCAATAAAAAGAATCTTGATAGCAGACCTGCTAACCTCGTTTTATAGACAGACTAGGAAATTATACCTTTGCGGATGACAAGCGGCGCACAATCTACGAGCGCTCTTAAACTTCGTCGGATAAAAGGTTTATTAAATGTAATTACAAAATAATTAAATGAGAAAGGATAAAATTTTTACCATCTAAGGAAACTGTAAATTACATAAAAATGATTACGACTTAATAATTAAGAAATCTGAATGAACCTAACATTGTCTTTGGTAATTTTGCTATGACCATAGTCGTCTTCACCCTCCTGTCACACGATTCGGCACAACTCTTGTAACAGATTTTTGTTGTCCGAAACAATATGCCATCGGAAATCAGTCGTCCCTCTCTTGATCACACACATCATATCACCTTTTTTACACTATAAGGTGGCAAACGGTAAGAGGCAATATTCGCCAAAAAAGCGAAGAGACCGCTACCCAAAAACACGAGAATTTGCAGACTACCACAATCTCTTTTCACGTAATTAATCTATCTTATTAGGCCTGTCTACGTCTCCACGTCCATGTTTTAGTCTACCCTTATCACATGCAATTTATTATCATTATAATAATTACACTACCTAATTCACCACACCCACACATATGTAGGTTACAGGCTTCAACGCGGTATTAACATTAATTACACGTAATACCTACATGTAGGTTACACACAGGTTGTTGTGAAGTTGTGTAAACTATATCTAATTAGCGAACGAAGTCGACACGAACACGGCGTAAACAATACAACATGCGCCGTCGTCACATTCGTCGTTATGTATTGTAACTTTTACATGAACTTTTGTATGTAAGTTCATGCACTAACACGTCATTTATATACAGCTAAAGGAAAAAAATACTATTGGATATAAAAGTCTTTTAGAAAAATAAAAAAAGGAGTGTATGGATTCTATTAGTTTTCTACAACTGTACCAAATTTCATTAATACCTATGCAATTGTTCTGGAAGTACTTTCTAGCATTCATCTATCGGTTCTTAAGAATTTACAATAATAGTAACTCTAATGTGACTTTTATGCTCGCGATTTTGCTCAAAGATGTTAATGATATTAAAAAAAAATCCTGTACTTTAAATATACTTATAAACATTACAAAATCAAAAGCCTAAGTAAGACCAACATATAAATAAATTTCAATAGCATTACGTTGAATGTATAAACCATATAACTTGTCTAAGAACAAGA
The DNA here is from genome assembly GCA_027563995.1 of Papilio gigon. Lineage (NCBI taxonomy): Eukaryota > Metazoa > Arthropoda > Insecta > Lepidoptera > Papilionidae > Papilio > Papilio gigon. The sequence goes on along the minus strand of JAODUI010000012.1, from coordinate 1,138,976 downwards.
ACTGAATACGTTCTGAGAAAAATCTCAAGTATACGCTAGTAATTAGCACGCTTAATTACTGCGGGGCTGAGACGTCGCAATTAAAACGGAGCACAAGTAATGTATAGAGAGTAAGTAATTATTGAACACAATACATGTATATTATATATCACTTAATGACCGGAACATGTGTATTGTGACTAAATGTTCTCTTAGCCTCTATGAGCTCCCGATATTTCGACACACACGTGCGCCATGGTCACGGTAAGAATCCTGTTTCTTACTAACATTTTTTTTTAGTAAAAACCACGAAAGTTTATTGTCATACATTCATATTGTAGACTCTAACCTGAATATAAAATGCACAGAATTAAAACGATGACGGACCACGAGTCTGTAGAAGCACACAAAAAAATGAAACATTCATATTGTTTTGAAATATATACGTCATCACCATCATCAGCCTATCTGCTAACTGCTAACTTCTAAAAATAATTGTAGCCTTATGTTATGATTTGAAATCTTCAAATGATAAAGGAAAGTAGATGTATGTCAAATTGTGCTAACTGCCATACTGCTTGTTGTTGAGCGATCAAGTAATCACATATGGAAAGTATATCAAAATAAAATTACGCTAAAAGAAGCCCTAAGTGACCATTAAAATACTCAAACTTTGAAAGGTAAAGACGTTAAATTACTTTACCAATCTAACATAATATATTGACCTCTATATAAAGGACTGTCTTATTGACGAATTATCGTCATTGAATCTAGCTCTTAAAATGGAATCTATTGTTTATTAGCAACAGGAGAGTATTGTCAGAAATCGAATGAAATACACTTGACAAGGTTAAAAATCTATATACAAGACAGAATTGTATAAATCGCTTCCTTTGTTACATTTGCACACGCCAGTTTGTAGCCACGACCGCTAGATGGCCTTTAATATATGAGAAGTTGAATATAAAACACGATATTGATATACTGCGTATTGATTTCAACCAATGATATATTATTTTAAAAATAAATGAGGGTAGATTTAATTGATCAACAACTAAATGTACCTATGCATTAATTGTGTACGTATGGTAAATTTTAGGTACGGAAAAATTTTCATCTTTATTTTAATCTTCACATACAAATTAGTCTCTCGGAGCTCATTAAAGCTTAAGATAAAATAACACCTCGGGAGTACAATACTTTAATAAATGTTCAGCTAAAATTCACACAGAATTCCCACGCTGTTCCAAACATTACTTAAAACTACTTACACAACATTTACACTCTGTTACATAAACATGGGCATTTACTAAACTAGCGCGTACCTTATTTCGACCACATCATCACTTGATATCGGGTTGTAATCGTGGTAAAGCGTTAGCTTGGACTTCATAAAGAAAAAAAAATTGCTTTATAAATATTTTTTCGACTAAACTAAATATAAAATACCCACACACATGTATATCCAGTATCGACACCGACTAGTATCGAGCTCACCTGAGGTACCCATCTTCAGGGTGAGAAGGACTAGGATTAATTCGTGGTCGTGGCCGGTCACTCACACGAAACATCACTCCGTCTCATCCTAAAGAAGGGTTCATGTTGTTTCCCAAACTAGTCGATGCTGACACCGGATAAACACGTGGGAGTTAGTCGTTTTATATTTTTTCTTACTTACTGACTCAGCTGGCGGGGCGACCCAAAGTGTGTCTTGGCCTCCGACGTAAGAGGTCGACAAGTCCTTTCTGACGCTTTTTTTTGAATACTCCTTATTTCATAATCATTTTCACTTCACTAGTATTAATAAACATTGATCTGGGCCGTGTCCGTCATATATTCATCTTTATATAGCTTAACTATAAACTGCTAACATCAGACAGCGCGATTTAAATTTGGAATACAAAGACAGTAATAGTACGTATCGATCGAACCGAACGGGTTTTATATTTAGAATAGGGACAACTTCGCTCTATAACTGACTACATTAGTTATTATAAATTCAATATTAATATCTCGTTTATTCTGAAAACTGTTCTGTGTTCTGTGTACGTAATTTCATTTAATATTTTCTAACGATTTACATGAATGATTCTTCCACGGTACATCTCCATGGTAGTGTATGGTCTGAGAGAATAAAAGAATGCATTGTGTGATTCACAAATTGAAGAAGGCAGGAGTTTACTAAAAGTGAAATATCAATAAAAGATAAAGCGGTTTATTCTTGGTACAGGCCTAGTCGCGCCCGCATAGGTTAGGTTCCGAGGACTTCGATGGGGCTGTATAGTGACATAATGATATGAAAAAAATTAACTGTCTTGTTAATAATGCAACAATTACATCGTTTCTTTTTAATAGAGTCTACATTTTTTTTGTAGAAAGAAAACTATGCAATTAGAGTTGGCAGTCGTCCCGTCGCTTCGTTTGTAGTAATTTTAAAATGCAGCAATACGCCATTATCCATTCAAATGCGGTAAAAATCGGTCAGCGCACTGACAGATTTTATAGGTCAATTTATCAAGTAACAATTTCTCTTTACAACGCCATCTCTGATTACGAAAATCGATTATTTTAATTAAAGGATCAAAAACTAGTAAAGATAAATTCTATGTGGCTTATTGATTCAATCTTACTAACATTATAAATGCAAAGGTTGTGAGTTAGGTTACAAAGAATACGTAGGTAACTGATTAAGTTTTTTTTTTTTTAACTCCGGACGTCATGGGCTACAACTAGTAAAATATAGTAATAAAATGAAATATGATTTCTAGTATTGAATGACTTAAATGGTTGTATTTTGTTTTTAAACTTATAATTTTCATTATTGATATTATTTGCGATTCGAATAGCATAATGTTCACGAGCACAAATTACTACCGCCATCTAGGGATTTTTGTGTTAACAATTGAAAAACAAAGAGAAAACACAGCTGAATATGTGTGTTTGTATTAAAAATTACATGTACACATTTGTTCGTAACCCACAAGTCGCACCTGAGCTCACATCGACAGGAATAGAATCATTGCGACATTCTTTGGTATGAAGGCTTTGTGTAACATTACTAAAATAAAAGAAATCTTGTTAGTCATAATATTTTCTACACTGTTAACATAAAAAAGAAAAAAAAAGGCAATATCAGGCAGGCAAGACTGATGTTAAAAAAGAAAAAGTTTGAATGGATGTTTCTTACCACCTTCCAGAACAGCTAGTTTTGTGAATTCAAATTTGGAACAAAGAAAAAGAAGTTTTGAATAGCGGAGTCTATCGAGTTTTATTCAATTGCCAGAATTACTGGTAAATATATGATTATGAAGTCATTTGGTTTAGTCTATTGGTACGTATGCAGGCAATGTTCCGGCTAATAGCTGGGGTCGGTCTTAAATGTTGAGCGGAGGTTGTTACCGTGGATACCGACGGGGTCTTTATTGCCTCGATGAACCACAATTTTGTTTTAGACCTGTTTAATCGTGTTGATACAGTATATAATACGGTAAACGATCAAACCATTAAGCTAATTATAAATTATTTTTTTAAATGTTCATCAATCGATTTCTAACTATATCGTTTGATGAGAAGATCTCTTACATATACAAGAAGATAATGCTTTTTCATATAATTTAAAATTACACTAATTAATTTGGTTATCGAATGGAAACTTTTTCGTTTCTAAATACCTAAATTTTCTTGACAAAACATTGATTTTTTTCTCACACAGAGAAATCTAATGCATCTTTGTTTATTCTTGTTTCAGTCAATATGTTGCAGATTCATTTACAATTTATAAGTTAACCAATCTATATGACAAAGGGTACATCGATCACTGTCGCCTCGTATCAAATACGCTTTACCTCGTCTCCCGTCTGCCGTCTGCCGTCTCCACGCAGTATAGAATCTCTACTCGGTAACTGAATTTACATGTCAAATGTCACGTGTTAACTCTATTACAACGCACAGAATATAAACGATCCTTTGCATATTTTAATATAAAAAGCAATTTCCTTGAAAACAATTGAATCGTTTTCACTTATGAACTCTCAATTTTAAGAGACGCAAATTTCTGTCTACTATGCAAACAATTATAAATTATTATACGTAAATTTAAATTGACCATAAAAATTGTGTAGTTTTAATGACAACTATTCATTAAATTTATTCGAAAAATAAATAAATGTATGCATTACATAACGAGTAGTAACTATAGCGGGTGACATTATCACCTGAACAAATTTTATCAAAAAGTTTCACCGCTTTGACGCATTTTTGACATTGACATTAGGGCGCTAGTGAGCTATCAGATACACAGATCATATATTAGTTTGACTTATGCCTACTTTTGGCTCAATTGACTTTGATAATCTGTATTTATTTTTTGTGTTACGTAAATATAAAATAAAAATATTGGTTTGTTATTCAAAATACAAACATTAACCCTAAAAAAAAAGTTGCGAGCGTATTTAATTTATGATAAATTTCGTTGAGCCCTCCGTATAATGGAGGGATATCCTTTTGGGAACGTAAATTATAATTACGGGCTTTTAATTTTTTAACTTCTCATTGGTACTCTGGTAAGCCGGTCAAAATTTACAATAAGATTTTGTGTTTTGTTCGCATCATTTTTTTATTTATTTTCTGTTATAAGTACTTTTTACGGCACTTACTATAATCTAATTTTAATGCGTTCAATTTCTATTACGCAACAACTGTTTTTCAAACTTCACAGAAAAATTAAACATATGTTTCAAAATGTTATCACTTCTGTTCAGTACTATAAAAACTTATCGCTTGTAAACGTTATAACGAACTCGGCCAACTTTGCTCGGCTAACTTTGGTCACACAAAATTCACGTCTAAAAGTTTTGCAACGCACACAGTTCGAATTGTTTGGCAGAAGTTTCGTGTCAAGAAAATTTAAAATACACGATAAGATTTTATTGAAGTAAGCTTTAGCTACGATCCTTTCTTGTTTGTATTTAAAAAAAAAAAGCAAGCAAAGTTATGCAGTTAGGCTTTTAAAAACATGAAGAAACTTTCGCAGATTTGTAGTTTTTTATGTTGTCGACGCAATATTATTAGCTCGCTACAAGATAGGACTACGCGAGATTTTTAAATTTAGTATTACACATTTAAAATCGTGTTGTGTGGGAATGAACATAAAGTCTTATTTCAAATTAAGCAAAAATATAGAACAGTTGAGCGTAAATGTAACTAAAAAGCGGAACTAAATCGTATCCTTCCATCTCTTTCTGATTTACGCAATTTATGTCTGTCTCTCTTTGTCAATCTATCAATATAATAAATCTATGATTGGAACACCTTGCTTTACCTTTTTTTCTGCGAAACGGAACGCTGCATACATTTCCTAACAAAGCAGTACCCATTCCTTTGTTACATGTATAAAGGCCCTTAGTACAATAAGCCTGGGCGATTCAACTGTGTGGACAATGCTACTATGTTCATAGACGTCTTATAGATTATATTTCTATTATAAATATGAAGTACACCCCTTACGTGAACAGAGTTGACACAGCGACTGTCACTTGTCAAAACGTGTAAAATATGTTGTCCCGCTCACTCTTTTTGGAAAAAGCAGAGATAACAAATCAGTCGACGCAGCGATCGTCGTTTCTCTTCCGTCAGGGTAGCGTCTTAATCTCGTGAGTCTAAACAAATTACTTTACTAATTTATTATTAATACAGTACGTATTGTATAAAAAACGAGAGCAATAAAATTGTGAGGGCTCCCTATCCCAAGGGTAACAACGCTTGACGCACCAGATTTTCCTTGTCCAACTTAAACAAAGATAAAGTAATTTGTGGCTTCGTGTTTCACAAACTTTCGCTGGATCAACATCTCATTCTTCTACTTTATCTTATCCTGTATTTTGTAACCATATTATTTTGAGCTGTGAACTATTTTGGTAAATTATGAATTTGTCCCCGTCGACTTAACTTTAACGAAACTCATAATGTGGCAACACTGACGTAACATTTGTTCCAAATACCTATTTTTGTCTATTTTTTGGGAGAATCTGAAAAAGGATGGCAATTATTTTTGTATAGGTATACCTAACTATAGGTAAATTATGACGTTTGTATTTTTCTCTTTCATTTGCCGATCGCAGTAGACGTATTTGATATTAAAGTGGTTTTCAAAATCATTTTATACCATGTAATAAACTGTCTTCTAGTAGCGTTCTCCACGCCATCTGTCAGCCACCACAGGGAATCGTCCGCGCTTCCTGCAGACTATTTTTACGAGTCTCCCGGGATGAAATGGAGCGGTGGATGCTTTGACGTCACCGTTTCGTATAAATGGCTTCCAGTTACAATTATATTAAATACAACATAAGAATTCTACAACTTTTAATTAGTTTAAAAAAAAAACAATTTTTCAGTTATCTAAGGCGTTTTTGTGATATGAAGATGTGTGACGTGTCGATTAATGGCGAGCCGTGCTGTCTCCGGGAGTGTGATCTTAGGTGACTTGCAAATACGAACTTAGTTTTAAAGGTCCGGTCACGGCGCACACTACAACCGGCCTGAGGAGTCATAGATGTAGGTGTAGGTAGGATTGGTCGATATTTGTTACTCTATCGTTTTGGATCCAGGTCTTGTAATCGCTGGATTTCAAAAAGTATCTTCTGTGTAAAGATATTTTTACACTGTGCTTGCAATTATGTCTTCCGCTAGTATGCTCAGTACAATTGTCTGCTTCGTCACCACGACAATTGAACATTCTCGTTTTCAATCCTTTATAAAAAAAGGTAAATACGTTAGTAAAAGGTAATGTGCTTCAAATAATAACGCCACCGCGAGGAAAAGCTTGATATAATAATATCAGGTAAAATACAGTCGAGGGAAAAATATTTTTAGCAAAAATCCGTAGGACCGCGAACGATGTTTGGGATTTTCGTATTTTCTCATTTCACCAAGAGTCTACTTAGAAAAATTTATCATACCAACAAATGCTGCAAGAAACAGAAACCTTGTTCAATTACGAATATTGCTTATTAAAATTATTTCTTTTTTCGTCGATAAGAAATTGTTATCATAATTTAAATAAGAAACATGTCGACTTGTTTAAACACGTCCGGCTTCAATATGTCATTTCTGCATAGATAGGATAGATGTGTTTAGAAAACCAATATTCCTATCGGTATTTGCTCTCTCCACACGGTCAGCAAACACACCCGAAGTGGAAAATTTACGATAGGTTCGTGTCTACGGAACAAATTACTAGTGTAATTTTTTTTATATATTTTTTTTAATGATAAAATTTCAAGACATTTATAAGGTATCAATTAAACTATGTCCAGCGGTGGGCGTACGAGGGCTGATGATGATGATGATGATGATGATAAGCTATGTAGTACATCTAAAATTGTAGTCATATATAATTGTTATATTTATAATCTGTTAAACGAAATTTAAAAGAAGATAGAATTAACAAAAAAGACTAAAAGTCTATTATTTACATTTTTAAGATCATTAACTGATGACCGACATAAGCCATGACCTTACACGCCTTATTACCGCACTCAGAGTACTTCAATGGTTGCTTAATGAAGGTATGTTATGAACACTAGTTTCCAAATGAGTGTACTGTCAGTGTGTGTCATGTACAATCGCAATCGTTCACTGTGTTCCACTTTAAAAAAAATTGCCTTGTCTGCAAACTCTACCCTTTATTACAAATTGACGAATAAAGAGCACAAAAACCGGGATAATAGTAAATAGTAATTAGTAGTCAACTTATTTTCACAAACATGTTTAAAATCTGCATCCTAGTTGCTTTTGTTTCCGCGACGTCGATTGTCAATACGTAAGAAACGAAAGCGACAGTAGCTTTTAGGTGGAACACCGCGAACGAACGCGTTGGTATTATTGCCGCTGTAAAAGTCTTCGAATGATTTAATACAATTCGATTATTTCTACACTCGAAGTATTTTAATTATTAATTACTTTGTCAGAGAGGGATTAACAAAACAATTTAATCCCAAGTAAAAAACCGCTCGGGACCTAATTAAATTAAAGTTGAGCAGGACACGCGGGCAAGCGGAGGCGTTTTTTTATACGATGATACCCTGGCGTTGCAGCGAACGATATAAATTTTAGATATGCTAAAATATGTGACGTTTATGCTATTTTAAAACATAATTTACGGTGTAATATTACAGCGTTTTATTATTTTATAGAGCTTCGGTAATAGATAGTCGGTTTATGTACGGAATTTTAAATAAACTGTCAATATAACATACATACATAACGCCAATAGCCTAATGATAAGGGTATGGGTTTCCGATCACTACTAAAGAGTTCGAATCCCACCTTTCCACTATTGTCATTCAGCACAAGCCTAGAGCTTAGTGGTGTTAAAAGCAATTTTAATAAATTAACAAAATCAGCTGATATTAACAAAAACACGTATCATTATGTAGTTAGTTTAAACCAAGAATATTGAGCCTACTATATGTTGAGATGGATTCGACATTAGTCAACCCTAGATGACTTCGCACACATCTGTGTATTCACGTACATACTTAAATGTGTAATTATACAATGATTTGTCAGTAAAATATTATTCTCAGAGTCGTCATCATCATCATCAGCCTAAAGCAGTCCACTGCTGAACGTAGGCCACCCGCTCGATTGCCACGATGACCGGTCCTGTGCCGCGCGCATCCAGTGCCCAGAATAACATATATTAAATTTAGTAAGACGCTGCTTGTCAGAGGTGAAGCATGCGCTATATTTTTGTAGCAGAAAATTCAATTCCATTAAGTAAGATCTACTTCGGTGTGTTCCCAGGCAATTTTTTATTATTTCTACAAATGTAAAAAAGAATCGAAACATTTATCTTGTAATCATTATTTATTCATCCATTATTTACGTGTTTTGGATAAGTATGATAAAATGAAATTGGAAGCAATTTGTCGTCGTAATTAATCAGATAAATAAATTATGTTATGGCAGGAAGTCGTTGGATGCGGAAGGCAGAGGACCGCATACTGTGGAAGGCATTGGGAAAGGCCTATGTCCAACAGT
>JAODUI010000012.1:1079521-1124014 GCA_027563995.1 Papilio gigon | reverse complement strand
GCAATATCTGTTGCGTGACGTGTTAACCGTGGGTTTCCATTGCAAAAACATGAAACATAGAGCTTAAAACCAAGGTTAACACTTGTTACACCCCCGCCCCCGCCCCCTCGGGACCTGCACTTTCAGCTAGGGTGAATCAAAATCGAATCGTACGAGCTAGCCAATTGAAACACAATAACTATATAATTGTAATTCCGATAACAATTGCAATTTAACAACAAATTAAAATAGTAAAAAAAAACAGCATTTCGAAATAGTTGATATCTATTCATGTTGAAAATTAATAAGATTTATGGCCGAGACTTTTTGCTCTAACAAGTATGATTGATAAAAGATATTTCTATTTAGCCAATTTATATAATCTAACAAGATGACCGGACAGGCGTTGTCCAATCCTGTTCAATCCTGACTATGAATTGCTATGAATATTGAATTTAAATGTTTCGCTCAACTTCCTTAATGTTATCTTTTGTAAGAACCTGACCCTAACAATAAAAAACAGAAGAAAATGTTTTATTGTATAAAGACATACGGGTAATTTCTAATTTAGCTTAATAAATCGTCGACGTAATATTGATCAGTTTATTTCGTCATTGCAGCTTTTAAGGTATCGTTATCACACAATGTAGTCGTGTAATAACTAGTTTGTTTGTAAATTGATATACCTCACAATTGGACGGATATCTGAATATTAGAAAGTCTAGTTCCTTTTTTTAATGACTGACGGATCCCTGTTTTCCTTGAAGTGGCACTTACAGTTATGCCGGGCTTAAACTGACTGGGCATAGAAGGCGCTTATCCTGAACCTCCTGTTGTAAATAAGTAATCTTGAAGGCTCCATTAGAGGTATTAGCACGGGCCATCACTTTGATTGTTATTACCGGATTGGGACGATTGAATCGATAAACTAGAATGATTCCTTGTTTAAATACAAAAACTAAATGTTTTGTACCAAACCTCATATATTATTTCACTATTTTTAAGTAACCCACGAGCTTAGCAAAAGACAAGTATCCAGAGCTTAGCTGAATTACATTTTTTTACAAAACTGACAGTTGTTCAATGCTTTCAGCGCCATCTATAGACTAACAAGTTAATTTAGCGTAATGGTGGTGATTGTAGAGAATATTGACGAACTGCATTATTTTTATTTGTAGTGTTTAATTAAATAGTGTAAATCAAATTATATACATTTGTGGCCGTGGCCATAACATGCTTTCTTATGTCGGGTTTACCTAAGACTCCTGTTTTGGTCGAGGAGGGTGGTAATCAGTGTAGAAAACGTTCACAAGTCAATAACGAACAATCCAGCAAGAGAGCAAAATTAGACGAAATGAATGTCAATGAGAAGAAATCAAACTTCTCCTTGTTAACTCCTAACTCAAATGGCGCTATTAAGATGTCAGCGACCACGATTAAACCTGGAGTAGCAACAAAGAAACTGGTTATAAAAAACTTTAAAAGTGTGTTTACGAATTTTCCTACGCGTATAGTCATGACCTAACCTTAATGACATTTTATTGGTAAAAGTGCAATTTTTTTCTAGGTAAACCGAACCTCCCAGAAAATTACCAAGAAACAACATGGAGCAAATTGCGGGAAGCTGTAATCGCTATTCAGACATCAAAGGCTATCGCATATTCCCTGGAAGAGCTATACCAAGCCGTCGAGAATATGTGCAGCCATAAGGTTGGTACAAAATACTAAGATCGTGAGGATTTTATATTTTCTCGAATTAACTAGTCTAAGGATGTGGGCATGAAGATAATGGTTTTGCTACAAAAATCAATGTCAAAATCATCATCATATAAACAATACACTACTAGACATAAAACTATTGCTTATTATGACTAAATGTCTGGATATTACAACCAGTTGTGACTAAACTTTTCAGATGGCATCACAATTGTATGTCAACTTAACAAACCTTGTTGAAGCCCACGTAAAGGCTAACATAGAACAGTTCCTCTCGGAGAGCATGGATCGCCAGGTGTTCCTCAAGCGCATGGACGACTGCTGGAGAGCTCACTGCCGACAGATGATTATGATACGCAGCATATTCCTGTACCTAGACAGAACTTATGTATTACAAAACCCTAGTATTCATTCTATATGGTAAGTAAATTTAAGTTCTTCCTCAAGTGATAGAAAGATTTTTTTTATGGTAGTATTGTGAACCCATGTATCTTTTAAGGTGAATAACAAACAGTATTGAAGTACTACAATGCATTTGTAAGTTATGCATTCTTTTAACAGATAAATAACATGATAATGATAAGAATTATGAACATTGATGTTATTTGACATTTGCACATTGCATTCCTTGATAGATGTGAAAAATAGAATGTTTTTACATAATTTTTTTATCCTAATACTAGAATCAACATTTTTCTTAATTAAAAACCTAGATATAGAAACACCTAATGTCTATTAAAAACATAATTCAAACATATGCATACAAATATTTATTACATAATGATGATCATAACAGGGACATGGGTCTAGACTTGTTCCGGCATCACATAGCGATGAACACACTGGTGCAAACCCGCACTGTAGACGGTCTGTTGCTGCTGATCGAACGCGAGCGCGGTGGCGACGCTGTCGACATTTCACTGCTCAAGAGTCTACTGCGCATGCTCTCTGACCTACAGATATACCAGGATGCCTTCGAACACAAGTAATTTTAAACATGATTATACAAACAAACACAGATAGAGGCAATGGACATTGAACATCTCTACTCTTTCATGTATTATGACTTCAAACTATAAATTGTCTTCAAGTAGTTGGGTAGCCATAACATTTTTTGTGGATGTATATGACCATACATGACAAATTTTTGATATTAAAGTTATTTTCCCTGTCACTATAGGATAAAAGTGGAAAAGGTTAGATTACATATCTATTTTACAAATGAATATTAATTACAACATTCCAGGTTCCTGCAAGCGACGGAGCGTTTGTACGCGGCTGAGGGCCAGCGTCTAATGCGGGAGCTCTCTGTGGCTCAGTACCTCGCTCACGTCGAGAAGCGCCTGCGAGAGGAGAATGAGAGGCTTCTGCATTATCTCGACCCCTCCACTAAGTCAGTACATACTTTTCAGTCATTGAGTAAATATTTATGTCAATTTTTATTTTACTTATAGTTGGTAATTTTAATTAGAATATATGAGTATTTGCGTTAATAAACATGGGCTTGAATTAACTCAAGGATATTGCACTATAAATATATATTAATACGATCTTAATGTTCGTTCCAGATGGCAACTGATCCACACAATAGAGCGACAATTACTCAGTGAACATCTATCGGGGATATTGACCAAAGGCCTGGAAGCTCTCATGGACGGGCCCCGGTTGTCCGATCTCACAACACTGTACAATCTCTTCAGTAAAGTCAAAGATGGTCTCAATGAACTATGTAATCATTTCAACGCTTACATAAAGGTAACAATTATTTTAGTATATTTCATTGGAGAGTTTATTCTTACCAACATTGTTCAAGAACAATGTATGAAGAAAATTAATATTAGAATAATCAAATTAGATACCAATTTTAAAAATAGAATAAAACGTAACGCAACTTCATAAAGCAAAAAAAAAAAACAAAATAGTGTCCAGTCATATTTTTATTGATTTTAGAAAAAAGGTCGTACAATAGTGATAGAGCCGGAACGGGACAAGACGATGGTCTCGGAGCTGCTGGAGTTCAAGGAGCGGCTGGACCACGTAGTCAGCACCTGCTTCCAGCGCAATTCCAAGTTCGTGTACTCAATGCGTGAAGCGTTCGAGTACTTCATCAACCAGCGCCAGAACAAGCCTGCAGAACTGATCGGTACAAATTTCTCATATTTTAATGATTACTTATAGTTTTATACAAAGTCTAGACTTTCTTGGGCATGGCATGGCAGCACAATAATGCTTTTATTATCTTGTTCTTCAGCCAAATTCGTCGACCTAAAGCTCCGGGCGGGCAACAAAGAAGCAACGGAAGAGGAATTAGAGAGACTGCTCGATAAAATAATGGTGTTATTCCGGTTTATACATGGCAAGGATGTCTTTGAAGCTTTCTACAAGAAGGACTTGGCCAAGAGACTGCTTGTAGGCAAGTCTGCTTCGGTTGACGCCGAGAAGTCGATGCTCAGCAAACTGAAGCAGGAGTGCGGAGGTGGCTTCACTTGTAAACTGGAAGGAATGTTCAAAGACATGGAGTTGTCTAAGGATATTAATATTACGTATAAACAGGTATGTTCTGATCGTACAATCAGAGATTTAGTATTCCGTCGTTTACATAATTCACTGCTACCTGATTGGTTATTTGTAAAAAAGGGGCGGAGTTTATCGCGTTATAACGAAAAAGTCAAAAACTAGAAACTACTAAAATAATCTCCTACTATAAATTTCTCTATCTCGACTATTTCCCAGCACTTAGCCGCGAGCCAGGACAGCGGTGGCCTGGAGCTGTCGGTGTACATCCTGACGATGGGCTTCTGGCCGACGTACCCGGCGGGCGAGGTGCGCCTGCCGGCCGAGCTGACCAGGCACCAAGACCACTTCGCCAAGTTCTACCTGGCGAAGCACTCGGGCCGCAAGCTGCAGTGGCAGGCCACGCTCGGGCACTGCGTGCTGCGAGCGCACTTCGGACAGGTGACTACAACTTAGTATAGTAGTCTTACTAGTCATTTACACTAAACTAATAAGGGCTTAACTAACATCTCGTCTTTGCCTGGTGAGACGCGACCGCGAATATAGCCAGTTCATTCACCCTGAATAAGGATGCCGAAGAAGGAAGGCGAAGGAAAAAGTAAACGACTACGTTTATTTGCTATGGCCTTCAAATTATGGCAATATCGACAGTGACGACGCCACGCAAGTACTTTAAGACTATTTTATTCCTTTCGCAAAAGATCAATTTTCAATTGTTATATTTTTGTAGTCTTTCTAATAAAGATAATTGAATGTTCCCAGGGTAACAAAGAATTGCAAGTATCGCTGTTCCAAGCACTCGTTCTGCTGCTGTTCAACGACGGCGACAACCTCTCCTTTGAAGACATTAGAACTGCTACTAACATTGAGGTAAATGTTATGTTGATTATATAAAAATGTGTTGCTAAATAAAATACAAATATGTACCTAGATCGAAAGTGCTCCCCATAATAAAGGTTCTAGTGGTTCAGTTGTCTTGTTTAATTACCGATTTTTTATTACTATCATATTACCTACGTGTCTGTTGCAGGAGGGCGAGCTGCGGCGCACGCTGCAGTCACTGGCGTGCGGCAAGGCGCGCGTGCTGAGCAAGGCGCCGCGCGGCCGCGAGGTGCACGACGCGGACCACTTCGCCTTCAACAACGAATTCACCAACAAACTGTTCCGCATCAAGATCAACCAGATACAGATGAAGGAGACTGTCAGTATCATTTCATACAATATTAGAGCTAACTTGCTACCCGGGCGGGGTCATGACCACAGACGATTTCCACTGGTGATGTGATGTTTGTATGATTCACAGAGCGAGGAACAGAAGGCGACGGAGGAGCGCGTGTTCCAGGACCGGCAGTACCAAATCGACGCGGCCATCGTACGCGTCATGAAGATGCGCAAAGCCCTTTCGCATAACCTCCTCATCTCCGAGCTGTACAACCAGCTCAAGTTCCCCGTCAAGGTAAAATATAACAATACTGTGCAGAACCCCCTTGATACAAATCAATAAATTACAAATACAAATAGCTATTTAAAAATGTGAGGAGAAAGAAGGTAGGAGATGTGATTTATTCTTGTTTTGAATTTCTTTTTCTGATTCGTCGCCAGCCCGCCGACCTGAAGAAGCGCATAGAGTCGCTCATCGACAGAGACTACATGGAGCGCGACAAGGACAACCCCAACCAGTACAATTACGTGGCGTAATGACCCCCCGCGCCCGCGCAGCCCCGCGGCTCCCCGCGCAACACACCGGATGCATCGCACTGAAGTGACTATTGTGACATGAACTTTGTATCGTTCAGTGAACATTAAAAAAATTAAAAAAAAAATTCGGCCCGATACTAGCGCCTTTGGTCGACGTCATTAATTGTAGATAAAGTTGGCTTGAAGACGAGCCGAGCTCAGAGCGGCCCCGCTTTATACATATGAATAAACTTAATTATACGGCACGCTAGGTAATAACGTGTGATATTAGGCAATTGTTGATCCTCTGAAACATCTCGTATCGAAATTACCGCATTCAATTCAAATTCTGCAATAAAACACTACAGATAAGGTCAGATTAATTGTTGTCATGTGTGTTTAAGTGGTCAGCAAAATTTTTCACTTACAATACGAATTTATTTAATTATATTTGTGAGAATATTTTATATTTGTAATTTGTATAATCAGTTTCTCAGGAAATACTCGCATACACTATTTTTAAATTCACCGGGTGAATAACTTTTTAATAACTGAAAGGGAAACAATTTTAGTGTTTGTTCCGTAAAATCGCTAATAATCCATTTTAATACCTGCTATATGCAATAGGAAACATCTAATAAACCTTTTTCTTATTAAGACAATGTCTTTTTGTCCTATCCGAAGCGAAGCCGAGGCGAGCCCCTAGCTTTGTGCTCGCAAAATTTAATGATTTATTAAATTATAAAACACGCTTCCCAATCAACTGTTTACTATCCTCATATAACCTTACATTAATTAAAGGTTCGGTTCGGTGGGGGCGCTGCAGTTCCCCAGATATCGAATGAGTAGGCAATATAATGCATGAATATCTAGCCCGGTGAGGCGCAGCGATCGCGATTATTTCTGGTAGGAAATATGTAAAACCTACTTGGGCTTAACAGAAGAAGAAAAAAAACATGACAGCTCCAGTACAAAGATCTTTTGACATTGACAGGGAGGGCGCTAGTGAGCTATTGGAATTTAGTGTCACTTTACCCACCGGGTCAATAGCATTGTACTTTGGATTTAAAAATCCATGAGATGTAAAGATGCCAAACTTCTATAATTTATTACTAAACATAAGGAAGTCTAGCAAACTTTGTTATGCTGTTTACGAAGGTAAGATATTTCAGTTTCAAGAGGGATCACCAATTAAAACTATTTATAACTTTCAATGTTGTTTTATTGATTTTAGCACCGATCTTACAACAGGATTCGTTTACGGTTATCGAGGTATGAACTTGTTATGTGAAGAGATGATGAACACTTAAAAAGGTGATGGAGTTTTAATGTGGATGGCTACAAAGGTAGAGGAAGACTGTAGGTGTGGATGGAAAGAGGATATGTGTAAAAAGGTTGATGATTGGTTAATACTATGGAACATCAAAATATTTTGGAATATAAAAAAAATTGAATTTATATAAATATTATAATTCCCAATAGTTTTTATTATCGTGGAATTTCTGCCGAAACTGTACAAAGACCATTTTACACTATTTAAAAACAAACCTGTTTCTTTGCTGTCTGAACCATAGAAATGCACTTTAAAAATTAAAAATGCTACTTCTGAAGTTATTTGTAAAAATGTTCATTGTATTAGTAAATTATTCATCATTTATTATGCATTTTACTATCTTTTTTTTTGTCAAAATTGCTTTCAAAAGCCTAAATACAATATTGCGAGTTCAACTTTAATTAAAATATATCTAATTAACAATTGTACTAAATATAAATTCTAATGTGCTACTGAAACGCGAGACTCGTATGAGAACTGTACATTACATACAACAGTGAAATATTACCCGGTATATCCCAGTCCAGTAATCCAGTAGCGATCGAAATATAATGTAATCAGCTACTGAGTAGTGAGTATTTCGGATTACTGGTTTATTGGACTGGAGTGATGTAAACCGGTCTCAAATGATGTCTATATACATGATGTTTGTATTTAATTCCATTAAAATGTTAAGACCAGGTTTACTTCTCCGATATTCTGAACACCCTGTCCAAGTTGTCTTTGTGGTAGTCCAGCTCATCCGTCAATGCGGTGGCGAGCGCCTTCGGTGTGATCTCCATGCCCAAGTAGTCTCGTAAAAGTTTCTGATAAAAAGATAATTGTTTTTACTTATATATATTATGTAAAATAATAGGCGAAATTTCAGAAGACAACACAATTCATGGTTTAAAAAGACTAAAAATTTCCAATTGTTGTAATAATGGAAACTTTCCCATGGTACCTGTGGTGGCTTCGCCCCGCCGTGTCGCAGCACGCCATGGCGGAAGGCGTCGCCGGCGCGCCTGTTGAGGGGGTCCCGCGCGAACTGGCTGCTCCAGGCGCCCCAGGCAGCAGCGCGAGAGATCAGATACGAATAGTACTTCGCCCCGTACCCCACCAGGTGGCTGAAGCGATGCTGCCACGCCTAGTTCAGAAATCCCGTTATAGACTAGCATTGAGCGTGCAACATAGACAATATTGATAAGAGCGCCCTTTTGTGGAGTTATATATGAAGCATTACGTTAACTCATTCGATGGCACGGAAAATTCTGCACATAACATGAAATGTACATATAAATAGTTTTAATGTAAATATAAATACAGCACCGTGTTCTCTACGTAAGGCAGGCCGTAGTACTGTTTCTGCACTTGTTTGAGCACGTCCGTGGTGGAGCGGCCCAGCGCCGCCTCCGGCCCGTGGTACTTCTGGTCCAGTGCTGAATAGAACAGCTGAAAATTACAATATATTACGTTAATATATAGAATAATAAAATTACACCGAACTCAGATGTTACGAACGAACATGTGTAAATTTGTGTATTGACCTGCAGCTGCATCTCGCTGGCACCGAACAAGTGTTTGGAGGCGCAGAGGCGCTGCAGCATGTCCTCGGGCATGGGCTCGCGGGTCTGGAAGTGCCGCGCGAACCGCCGCACCACCTACACACACCCAAAATTCTTCGTCAGATCGTGATCGATTGAGTGAACGAGTCGAACTCTTTCTATTGATTCAAAACCCTATCGATCACTTGTATCTAGTGCTTCATAGATCGACTCAGGTCTTGTTGTATACCTGTGGCTCTGAGGCGAAGTGCTCGAGCAGCACGCTGGGCAGCTCAGCGAGGTCTGTGGCGCAGCGCGTGCCGGCCACGTGCTGGTGCGGCGCGCGGCCCAGCATGGAGTGGAGCGCGTGCCCCGCCTCGTGGAACAGGTTGTCGACCGCGCCCGCGCTCAGCAGCGCCGGCCCGCAGCGGTGGCCGCCGCTCAGTGACAACATTATCACCACTATTGGGTTCTGACAGTTACAAAGCATTTAACATCGATACATTGAACAAATGAGTTACATGACAACATCCATCACAAAGAATCAGACCTGGTATGTGCCATCTGGTAGTAGCTTGCCACCCTGTATGGTGAAGTGGCAGTCCTGGTGCGGCTTGCCGGGCCGCTCGTACAGGTCGCAGTACATGTGTCCCAGCAGACCTTCGTGCTCGTGCACCACCGCCAGCTTGTACACATCTGGGGACCATGACTCGCCTACAAACAAATACACTGTCAATCTCCGGAGACAAATGATGCTTGAATGGGTCACAAGATTGATCAAACACAATATTGCTAAAAACAGCTCACCAGGTAACATTTCTTCAGATTTCAACGTAATACCATACAATTCTTGACAAAGCATATTCAGTCCTTCCATACATCCACCTAAAGAGAAGTACGGGCTGAAATCCGAGTTGGCGACATTAAGGAGTTGTGTCTTCGCCTTGTGAGTGTAGTACGGCGTGTCCCAGCACATCAGAGAGTCTTGGTAAGGAGTTTCCTTTGTCTTCATCTCCAACATCGTATTAAAGTCCATCTTAGCCCGGTCATATAGATTGTCGGAGAGAACGGTGAGGAATTCACGTACGTTTGCCGAGTTTTCCATTATACTCGCTTTAATTGCTCTGGAAAAAAAGATAGTTTTGTATATATTTCTAGCCAAGGTACATATAAATGTACCTTGGCTAGTATTTGAAATAATAACAAGTGTACGAATATAGAGTACTTTAATGATCAATTCATTTTTTTTTAATTGCATGTCACCACCACCTTCCTTAAGTCTGCTGAAAAAAATGTGCATCAAGTTTGTACCTATCCGCATAGCTCTGAAAGCCGCATATAGAGGCCATCTCGTGTCTTGCGGCGAGCGTGGTGGCTAGCAAGCGGTCCTGTGTAGGGTCGGGCGCCAGGTACAGTCGGTAGGCGGCTTCTCGCGCCGCCGCCTCGCCGCACTCCGCGTACACGCCGCTTACGATCACGTTTTCACCCTCACTACTGAAACTATACGCAGACATATTAAAATAACTTGCTAAAGAGATATTACCAATTTAAAACAAAAAAAAAAATCTAATAACTTACAACTGCCGGACATTCTGGGGCACAGCAGATCTGGGTACACGTCGTGGCTTCGCCGCTCCAGCCATGAAGCGCTGTCCAGTCTGGAGTATCAGGTCATTGAGAGCCACCACTCGTTTCCGAGGCTCATCGTCCAGTTGTATGCCACTCTGCTCAAAATCAAATAAAAACAACTCCGCTAGATGTTGGTCACCCGATGTACCCCGTTTGACTGAATCACGCAAAGCTTCATATAGACCTTTGTGTGTGTTTAATCTGGAAAAAGTATAACAAATTTCCAATATGTTTATAAAAATTACATCACTGACCATGATCGTTTGAGCGGCACGGGTCATTGTACTAGAATTAAAAAATGTATGCATACTTCTCCACAACTCCACTGATACTGACACAGGCGTCTTCAGCAGCACCGGCAAACTGTGGTTGTGGATGAGCAATCCTTACAAACTCAGCTAAATCTGCCACTTTGCATAATGTGTCTGACAGTTCATCAAACACTTCAACCATAGGCCTTGAAGGACCAGATATTGCTTCATCTATCAATCTATCTGTGGCTGCAATAGCCTGATCCTTCAAGTTATAGAAACCTTCAAAACTGGTTAGTTCTGGTTTGTTAAAAAGTCCCTGAAAGTAAATATTTTGACACATCAGAATTGATTGTATAGAGCATGTCTAGCAATTCAAAGAACTTATTACTTTATGTAACTTACTGTCCTTTCCCTCAAAGTATCAAAAACAGGCTGAGAGTTGGGTCGTGTATTGAAGGCAGTGGCCAACGGGGACCAGGTACTGACGCCCCGTGTCACCCTGCGTCTCCGACCATGGCGCAGCACTGATATTGGCTTAAACAGCTTCATAGCCGCATGTAAAAATCTAAAAGACAAAAATAATAATATTGCTTACCAAATAAAAAACATGTATCTAAATTTTCCTTTGATATTATTATAATACATTAATAAGATTATTACCTAACAACCTGTACTGCGAGTTGTAATTTTAAAGTGTATCATTAAAATTGAATCATTGCATGTTTACATATTATATATTTACCTTTCTCTCTATAAAAAGATTTCGAAGGTAACCAACACAGTGCTTAGATGCAACTTAGGTTTAATTCAACTTACCAAGTGATTTCGTTTAATTTTCAATGCTGCTTACAATGAAACGAAAGATTGGTCACAATATCCACGATTATAAGAAATTATTCATAAAAAATATTGTCTAAACTTCTTGCTTTCACATTTCACTGACATTTTTACAAAGATTCTTTGATAAGATTGCAAGATATTTTTATCTTATAAATGTCATCTCTGTGACAGTTCTTAAACATTCCAATTTTCAATCTCTGTGTAATTTGGTATAATTCTGATCTTGGTAATAAAGTAAAGTGGTGCCTACAACCTTTATTATCTTCCAAGATAAGCAGTAAAATATTTATATGTACAACGCTTTTCTTAACTTCTTGTTAGATGGTATTTTTCTGACCGAATTATTTTAAGACCTTTGGGTATATCCCATACAAAAAGCTAAAAGTCCGAGTGAAATGAACTGTCAAGACATTAACGCCCAAATGTCATAGTAATTCCGACGGAAAAGAAAAAGAAACAAATGTGTTTATAAATATTAATAATCTTGTAACATGAAAGCAATTAAAATAAAATGTTGAAGTGCATTAAGCCATAATTAAAAGAAAAGCGTTAGCTTTGTTTTGACTCCATGCTGCTATTTACGAGCACGTTTTATAACAATGGTTAGAATTTGTTATTTAATATTCATGTTTTGGTTTGTGATGAACACTAATTATTTCTTTGATTATCCAGTCCACTCCTCTGCCGCCGCAACAGCAACGTCGTTCGGCTGGAGAGAGTAAAAAATGTACACCGCCATCAAATATACTCACAAGAAACGGTGCACGAAGAGCAAAAATACAAACAAGAGCTATGTCAGCAGGTGCTAAGGCAAGAAAAAGTTTTTGTAGAGTAGCAGCAAATTATAATGTAGGATCGGATCGGACGGATCGACCAGAATGTGATCTAACAATGTTTTAGAGTTTTTTAAAGTACTGCTTTTAATTTTTAAGACACATCCATGCACACAAAATTTGTTAATTTGAAGAAATAAGATAAAATTATAGTATGCGTAAATAGAAATTTATTATTTACTTGAGATAACTTCAGTTTAAACAGTCACAAGTTTATCACAATTATCAGTATTGTTGTATTGTAGAGATAGTAGAGTGTAATAAAAGTGGTTTTATTTTTAATATTGTAGCCATCTGCGGTAGTCGTTGCTGCAAAGAGGAGGCACTTGAAGAAGAAACAAGTCATTGATTCCCTGTTAAAGGATTTTTACCAAATAGTAAGTTAATTTATTCTTTCAATTGAATATTTGAACTGTCATTTTAGTTTTACTTACTTTAATACATAATTAAATTACAAAATGAAAACAATCGACATTTTAATATACTACAGAAATAAATTAATAAATCACTTTGGATTTTTTTTTTTTGAAATAGGCAATGGACTCAAAAGCCATTGTCAAGGGTCCTACGGGCCTTGTGACAGAGCCTCGTATGGCGGAGCACAGGTGTCTTTGGGATGACAATTATCCAGAATGCCCTGAAAGATTAACTGGAGTTTTGGAGAGGTAAGTCTCTACCAAATTGTGTTCAACAATTTAATTTTTTAATATACCTTAATGTAGTGATTAATGTGAGACAGTAAATAAATGTATTGATTTTTTTAAACATGAATGAATAAAGCAATTCATGATTTTCTCACATATTTTTTTAAAAATTTATCCTAGACAAATAAATTTTCTTTTTGAAGTAAATATGAATAAAAAAATATATTAATCAAATTTTACTATATATTTTACAAATTTTATTTAAGCGGTAGAGACATAGTTTCCGCAACTCAATATGTAGCGCGTATTTTGTGCGACTTCAACAAGTATCATACTGAAATGAGGTCTCATTGTAGATGTCGTGAGTTGAACTTGATGGAGCAATGCAAGCAGTACTCGCCAAGAGCGGCCACTGAGGCCGAACTATTGACTCTACACTCGCCCTCTGTCTATGACACTTTAAAGACTACGCATCGGAACAATGATTTAGATTATTTGGAAGAAGTATCTTCTAAATACGATGCTATTTATATACACCCTGTAAGTATTAAAACCTTTTGAAATAAGTATTTTACTAATATAGCACCAATAGCCTAATGTTTAATGTTACGAATTTCCGAACACATGTTCGTCTGTTCGAATCTCGCCATTTGACTTTTGTGGTAATCGTAACACAAGCCTAGAGCTCAGATGGAGTGGTAAAAGAAATATTAGTGAATTAATAAAAATCTGCTAGTGTTCAAAAAAATGTGATTACAAAAGTTTGATGGATGTTGGATGTTTGTTAGTAGGTAATTCCAAATGGCTAATCACAAGCTGAAATTTAGAATAATGGTCGAAAAGAACGTAAAAGGTTGTTTTTTTATTTCGCGGCTTACCTGTGTGTTTGTTAGCATACGCAGAGAGAAGCCGCCTCCACTATGACGCACCATAGATACATAAGAAAATTTAAAAACTTAAGGCGTAGAGAAATAGTTAAAAACAAAACAGTAAAAAGGTCTGTGATACAGCCTATCAGGAGTCATCTAATTATTACATAAAACTTAATCTAAATTACATGGATTAAGGTGGTATGTTTCGGTCTCAAAATATTTTAAATACACTTACAAATGTTTGTCGTTTGTAAATAGTTAATTATTATAAACAAGAGGCTCGCGTGCAAAGAAATTCATTGTCAACCTTTTTAAGGATGGAATTTGACTTTGGTATTTTAGTTACATTTATAAAAACACCCTGTATGTTATCTTAGCATAACATCATCTTGCTATTATCATTTACTTAATGTGTCAAACAAAAAAAAATATTTCAGGGGAATTCTTCGTATTGTTTTTTTTTTAAATAACATAGTTATCAAAAAAATTATCTAATCATTTTTGTTTATTGACGTCGCAATCCGAAAACTCGCTTAAACCAGATTATTTTT
Source organism: Papilio gigon (assembly GCA_027563995.1). Lineage (NCBI taxonomy): Eukaryota > Metazoa > Arthropoda > Insecta > Lepidoptera > Papilionidae > Papilio > Papilio gigon. Next base: position 1,109,649 of record JAODUI010000012.1, on the reverse strand, counting down.
ATTTAGAAGTTATTTATGTAAAAAACAATAACGCCTTGACAATTTTGAACTTGTGACATCCACGCGCAAAGTTCCCTTTTCATTGATATTTCTTAATTGAATTCACATTAACAATGTGTTACCAAAGTTCAACCAGAAAGAATGCAATCAACCCTTTACTTAGAGTACACACGAGCTGGCGCTACTCGCAGCAGGCTCCACCATAGACATGGTAGACAGCATCGTGAGCGGCGAGGTGCAGAACGGCGCCGCGCTGGTGCGGCCGCCCGGCCACCACGCCATGCGCGCCGAGCCCTGCGGCTACTGCTTCTACAACAACGTCGCGCTCGCGGCTAAACATGCCATTGACAATAGAGGTCTCAGTAGGTAAGTGACCTATAGGCTATACACGGACCATCCATTTATCGTTGTTTGCAAAGTACGTCTATGGCTAGCCTTAACACATCCACTGTTTACAGTCCGTGTACTTTGGTTTTATACATTAGTAATACTACACTAATTGTGGTTATGAATTATTATTTTGATTTCAGGATTCTGATAGTGGATTGGGACGTGCATCACGGACAAGCCACGCAGCAGATGTTCTACGAGGATGACAGGTGCGCACTTAACTACGACATGGTCTAAATTATATTTGTCTAGGTTGAAGAGATTGGTTTATTTATACGCTGATTTTCAAAATTTATAAATATCGAAAACAAACGAACTCTTTTTTAGAGCTTCTTGAGAGAGAGCATCTTTTCTTCCTCTTTTTTTCTTGTTTTTTTTTTAATCTATATTCTTGTGTTCAAAGTTTTCAATAAAGAAAAAAAAGAAAAATATCGGTTTTATCCAAAATTTTATTGTAGAGTTGTATACTTCTCCATCCATCGCTACGAGCACGGGAAGTTCTGGCCGAGCCTGCGCCAGTCCGACTACAACTACGTGGGCGAGGGGCGCGGCCGAGGTCACAACTTCAACGTGCCGCTCAACAAGACCGGCCTGGGCGACGCCGACTACCTCGCTATATGGCACCAGCTTCTCTTGCCTATGGCTCTAGAGGTTAGTCTATTGAGTGTTTAGAGGGCGCTCTGGTGCTTGTATGGATGGATTCAATTTACGTTAAACGATTGTTATGACCGCATACTGTGGAAGGCATTGGGATAGACCTATGTCCAACAGTGGGCAGACAAAGGCTGTTGATGATAATGATGATTGTTATTCCACATTGACATATCCAGAAATTAAAAAAAGTCATTTAAGGGAAAACGCTACGAAATCATATTTATTAATAAAACTACTATTTTTGTTGTTGTATAACAAGACAGTAAGTTTTTTTTGTCGAAACCAGAGATTTCTATTTAAATTTGACTTAATTTTTTTTTTAATATGAATATATAAATATAGATAATATAATAGGATAAATATCCAGCCGTATAATTATGCAAATGTTGACTACAGCTAACGCAGTTATAATAAGTTATATAAATGAAATAAAAAAAAATCATGAAATCGTGACGTACAGCTGCTAACATGTAATGTTTTCCCGCCGACGGCAGTACCAACCGGAGCTGATCATTGTGTCCGCGGGCTACGACGCTGCCATCGGCTGCCCCGAGGTACTCCCCTTTCTTATCTCTCTTTCAGCACCAGCCGCAGCTCGTCCTAGTGTCCGCGGGCTTCGACTCCGCCCTGGGAGACGAGAAAGTAAGTTTTTGTACCAGTATTAAAAAAGCATTATGGATTATTCGGAAAAACAAAATTTAAGGCTTTTTCCGTCCACCCTTTTAACTCTTTTTTTTTAGTAATATTAGTAATTCTTTATTGACTTAAATCATATATATAAATTTGTGGGGGCCTTGGCTCCCGACCAAAGAGGTCCTGAGCTACAGGATCCAATCTCTTCCCCCTGTCGTTAACTTGACATCGTGTTTTATCTTATATAAATAAAAAAAAACAATATACAAAAACAAGTGAAATTAAATAATTGACTAGTGTCTATGAGAGTTTTGGTTCATATTGCGTTTACTGGGAACATTATGCAATGTAAAAAAAATAGAGCATCTGTATAATAAATTAATATAAAATTAACAAAAACACATTCTTTTATTGTTCAGGGTGAGATGCAAGTGACACCGGCGTGCTACGCGACCCTGCTGCACCTGCTGCTGGCAGTCTGCCCGGCGCTGTGCGTGGTGCTGGAGGGCGGCTACTGCCTGCCCTCGCTGGCGGAGGGCGCCGCGCTCACGCTGCGCACTCTGCTAGGACACCCGCCGCCGATGCTCACCGCTACTGGGGAACCTAGTGACTCGTTAGTATATAAAATCTCTGATAGAAGATCTCTAATAAATCACATTGTATTTGTAAATATCGAAATATTCAGTCACCAAATATGCATACAATATAAGTCGCTAGGGGGAGTGTCTTGACTCAGTGGGTGGTGGTAACCTTAAATAATTCAGTTAACATATTTGTTTCGTTCAGCAAAACTACCATACTTAATTTTCTGGTCTAAACATTTATAGTACGAATTTCAGCCGTTTTGGAGTTACTACATAACAACCATCCATCCAAAATGGCGCATTTATAATAGTAAGATGTTAAATAAAAGAACAAATCATTTCTCTATGTAATATTATAATAGATTATAGACATTTTAAAACATTTTCCAGGATACGTGAATCAATACTGAACTGCATCTACGCGCAGAAGCCTTATTGGCGCTGCTTCAAGTATCAGTCCACGTACAGTGTGGGCAGCGTGCTGCATATCAGCGACGAGGAGAAGGAGAAGCATATAGTGGTGCACAAGTGGGAGGGGGACGAGACTAGACCGGACAAGTTCGCCACCAGAGACTGCTATCCCAAGCAAGATGACGACACCAAGAGGAGGAATGAGGATAGACTAAATCATTTGAAAATAGGTAAGATACTTTGAATATTAAATGAAAATTATTAAAAAAAAATTTCAATATTTATAACTGACTTGTTAATTTAGTACGTTTTCTTTATAGTTTGAATCATTGGCCTGTACCGATTTCTTTAGCTTTTAATTCCAAACTGCAACAACTTAAGGTCTTTCAAAAAGCAAGCCTACCTCTTGTTCCCTATGTTGCACACGTCCAAGGCCCCGCAGGTCGTTTGCCCCCCTTTTCGTATAAAAAATCATGACAAAGCATTTTGTTACAGTAACTGACCTGTCACTGCCCCAGCACGCTGTCTGCTACATTTACGACGAAGCTATGCTCAAACATAAAAACATCTGCGAGCCGTAAGCACTAGCCATATTAAATTATTTTAATTCATATCAATACTTCAATGTGTTGTTCTGTCAATATATTTGATATCATCTCTACAATTATGTGTGTACGATGCAGAGACCACGTGGAGTGCCCGGAGCGGATAATGCGCATCCACGAGCGCCACCGCGACTTCGGCCTGCTGGAGCGCCTGCACCCGCTGGCCACGCGCACCGCCACCGACCAAGAAATACTGGCCGTACACACGGACAAGCATCTGGATAGGTATAAAAACCAGTTAACATAGAGATATTAATACAGTAATACGAAACCAGAATCGTGAGACTATGTTTTTTTTTCTTTGATATTGTTTCCAGACTGAAAGAGCTGGCCACCACTAAACTGCGTTATCTGAATAGTCAGAAAGACGATTACAACTCGCTATACTTCCACCCGGACACGCTGGAGAGCGCCGCTGTAGCGGCCGGCTGCGTGTTACAGGTCAGCTGACATGTGCATACTAATTTAAAGCTTATTTCTCCAATAGACGCAGTTTTACGTATCATTATTATTCTGAATTTTCGTAATAGATTCAAATGTGAGCCTTATTTTCACAGACAGTAGACGCAGTATTGAACAAAGTGGCGGGCGCGGGCGTGTGCGTGGTGCGTCCGCCGGGACACCACGCGGACGCGGATGTGCCGAGCGGCTTCTGTTTGCTAAACAACGCGGCGATGGCGGCCACGTACGCGGTGCAGGCGCACAACGTGAAGCGCCTGCTCATACTGGACTGGGACGTGCACCACGGCAACGGCACGCAGAACATCACTTATGACGATAATAGAGTAAGTATGACCGCCGCAACAGAATCGCTAATCACTTATTAAGGAGTCCCTTGATGTTCTCTCACAGTAAACTAACATTAAGTATATCGCTTGCCGACTTCTAATGCGGCAGTGAATTTTCAAAGTTCCTCTTTAAGTAATAAGTAAACAAGTTAACAAACGAATGAATGTTGCACAGAATAAAAAAATCACATGTCAAAAACTTACGTCACCTGACAACGACAAACTAAATAAAAAAAAATAGATTGCAAATTTAATTTTATTATATAAAGTTTTATTTATGTATTACAGATTCTATACATGTCGATACATCGGTACGACAACGGCGCGTTCTTCCCGCACTCGCGGGCCGCCGACTGCGCTGCGGTGGGCGCGGGCGCGGGGGAAGGGTTCAATGTCAACATACCCTGGAACAAGGTAACATACATGCAGATTTTTTTAATACATTAAGACCCAAAGCAAAATTTGAGCTTAATTAACCTTAGATAAACCTTAGATTTTTTTTGGAGACAACAATCGCTTCTTAATTTGCATATTCAGTTTCAACGTTTAAGCGCGAATAGCCTAATAGTAAAGGATACGGATTTCCGATCACATAATCGAGTGTTCGAATCCCGCCATTCGACTAGTGTCAACCATATCCTAGCACAAGACTAGAGATCAGCTGGTGTAGTAAAAAAATATTACTCACTTAACAACATTCACCTAATATTTTGTTTAAAAAAACTGCACAGTCGAACTGTACAGTTAAAACTGAAGTTGAACTGAAAAACGAACTGAAGAAAAGTAGAAGAACCCAAAAATTGATTGAAATTGGTTCCGCACTGCAACATCAATTAAATACTTCATATATTTTTACTGTATTGTAATTAATCCTTGATGATGAGCACATAAACAAGATGGTGATGAGATTGAACGTTGATGGCCATACATGTAGAGGAATACCGAAGTGTGAATAGATTGTATGAAAGAGGATATGCTTAAGGGTGTGAATTCTAATACAGTTGATAGAGATGTATGAAGAACATACTGTGCCTACCCAACTTAGGGTATAGGGCAAGTTGGTGATATGATTAATTCCTTATTTTACTAATGTTTTATTACAGCGTGGTATGGGCAACATTGAGTATATGGCGGCGTTCACACAAGTGGTGTTGCCCATCGCCTACGAGTACAACCCTGAACTGGTCATTGTGTCCGCTGGATTCGATGCTTGTATTAACGATCCCCTAGGCGGTGAGACTAACTATTTTTTAAATTAATAATTTTACCGTCAAATATTAAAAGGTCATTAAAGTATGTAAGAGCTTATTAAATTATAGATAATGTATACCTAACTAGACCATAAAATTGAGACCAAAAAAAAGCCTCTTATTGAGGTAAATTTGTATAAAACATTTCGAAAATTGACTTTTGATTAGACGTCAATTACTGTGAAAGTCTCCATCTATAGATACAATCCTATAGGTCTGTCTTAAAAAATTGTAAAAAAGTGAGAATTGCCAAATGTAAATTTTCTGTTCCAGGCTGTAAAGTTTTACCAGAGTGCTACGGACGGATGACTCAGATGCTGAAAGGGTTAGCGGGAGGCAAAATAATTCTTTGCCTAGAGGGCGGCTATAACATAGCAAGCACCTCGTACGCCATGACAATGTGCACGAAGGCTCTGCTCGGAGACCCCATCGAGTGGAACTACAACCCGGAGGAAGAGATCCACTGGTCCGCCGTCGAAACTATTAATAATGTCATCAAAATACAAAAGAAATACTGGAAGACTCTCAAATTCCAACTAGCGCTACCTATAAAGAATATTCTAGATAAACCTGCGCCTTCCAGAGGTTTAGTTATCAGCCGGTCAGTTCCACACAAGCCAGTATCAACAAAAGTCGCTGGCAAACCATCCAATGGTTTAGAGGTATTGACAAGTGACATGATGAATTTGACCATAGACAAATGCACAGACGGTATTCACTGTGGTACCGATGATGAAGATGATAACCGAAAATCTGATAAAGATGCGGGTAGTTCGAAATCTCCAGGTGAGGGTAGTTCGAAAAGTGACCCGAATAAAGTGAGTAACAAAGAGGGTGACAAACAAACACTAGTGGACTATCTATCGGAGAATATGCAGGCTTTAGTGGATGGAGAAATGTTTGCAGTGGTGCCGGTGCCGTGGTGTCCCCACCTGGACACCCTGTTCGCTCTCCCGGAGTCGGTGAAGTTCGAGCAAGGCGTTAAATGTGTGGAGTGCGAGGAGAAGACTGAGAACTGGGTGTGTCTTCATTGTTATGTTGTAAGTATAAACAGTTTTATAATTTATAATGAGAGCGAGACAAATTATAAAGGCCATAATCAACATGATTTTTTTTTAATTTCATATGAGAACTTTTGACATTTAATTCTACGTATATGCTTATAATAACTACATACGTCTCATCAATGATCTTGGTCGTCTCAAGGTCATCTGCGCAATCTCCTCCGCGTCCTCGGACGATATGCAACTAATATTGCGTTCTATGCAGCCAATCCTGCGATGTCCAAAGCAAAAATAATTGATAATTTAAGGTGCTGTTTCCACTTAGCGATTGACCACTCACTGTCATTTTAAAAAAATTGCAGCCATAGCGACCAGTGGAAACGGGGCCCGCTATACACATACAGCGTAAACGAGTAAATGTAACCATTTAAATTTGTTCCACAGACTGCGTGCGGTCGCAGTATAAACGGTCACATGCAGGCGCACCACAGAGCAACACAACACGCGTTGGTCCTCTCACTCCTCGACCTGTCGGTGTGGTGCAACATTTGCGACGCGTACGTCGACAATCCACTGCTGTACGACGCCAAGAACAACGCACATAGATGCAAGTTCGGTGAAGATATGCCGTGGTGTTACAAAACTAATATTCAAATGGAATAATGCACTTCTTGAAGGGCCATCTCAAATTGGGGATGCCCGGCTATAGGGCTTTCCGGGCACCAGGCTTCGACGGGCACTAACCAGTGGATCTACTTTTAAAAGATACCAGAGGGATTTTTGCAACAGACCCCAGTATCTTTAACACTAATATTCCATTTATGGAATTAAACTATTTAATATCGTAGCGATATATATATTTAAATCTAATTATTTTAATTAAAAGACATTTTACAACTAACAATGTAAAGAAAATTAATCATTTAAAAGTCATCTAAATGCATTTATAATTTTAACAGCACATATCTTACAAAAGATATCCTATGTTGTTAGCCTATTTTTTTTTTATTTATTATGACACAGCACAAATAACTGGCCTAATTTAATCATGTTTAATATATTTAAAGTAACAATTTGATTAAAAATATTTGAAAAACGGACTGACTATCATACTGCCAAATAAGGTAGAAACATGCAGATATATCTGAATCATGTTGCAACGTTGCGATAGTCAGAGAAAAAAAAAGTTAATTTTTAATATGACAACTAAAAAGTATTAATATTTTAATATTGTTGTATAAAATTCGGAAAAATGGCGAAAAATACAGTTTAGTAAATATAGATATAAAAAAATGACTAAATTTTAATCCTAAAAGAATAACGACCTATAAATAGAAAGATATCTAATCTGCCATAGAGTGTTACTTTCTTTTTCTTTATCTAGTTAAATATTTATTTCGATAAATACTAATACTTCTTTATATTACTTCCCTAAATACACTGACATTTTATTTTTATTTCTTAGCTATAAGATGACTAAATTATATTGGCCAGTATTTTAATCTTGTTGACATTTTTTGTTATTTTTTTTAAATTGATGAATAGCATTTGCACAAATTAAAATAGCTGGTTTTATTACATTTTTTATCGTATTTCCGAATTGTTTAAAATTATACGACATATGTAATTGTAAAATTAATTGTAAGATATATTCAATTTCATTGAATGGCGTATTTCATTAATATGTAAGATTGACATTTCGAATTTATCGACGAGTCGCTGCTGGATATAAAAAATAAAACATGTTCCAATTTGAAACTACTGCGTTCCACTTGTTTCCATTTCTATATACTGTTATCTATTGAATAAGATTAATAAAATAATATTTGTAGAACCTTTGACATCTAATCTAGAGTCGATTTTCGATTCATTTTATATTTAAAAAACCCTGTATCTATGTAGTGTATGTATTTTTATTCCTGGCCATGTTACTGCGTTTCAGCTGTTATGATACTTTCCTGACACATTTTGATGTCTGTTATTTATCGCAGAGTACATAACGGATGAATATATGTATTAGTACAAGATCCGCAGTGGAACTCTAGAGTGTGCATTTTTACATTGAATCCATAATAATTAAACTCTCATCGACATACTTAATCTAGTTTTTCTGAATTTTATGTAACAGTAATAAAGGCATATCATGAAACAGTTTTTGAATTTCCTTCCGTAAAATTGTTGAAGATAAAATTAACTTTTTGCGATTGAATAAAAATTACACAGAAACTAGCCTCAAGAATTATTTGATAAGTCATCATTTGGATTTGATGTTAAATAAGGGAATCCGAAAAAGTAATTGTGGTAACAAAACTAACTGTTTTGTAACTAACCACCGTTTTTCTTAATCAAAGACGATCTGGCTATTTTTCAGTCAGCAACACCGTTTAAGGTGACAATTGCTTGTCAAAGTCATAATTTAGATTTTACATGTCAGTTTGTGTTGAAAATTGAAAAATGGCCAATTGAATTGAAAACTTCCGCTGTTAAATGGAATAAATTCATTTCAATGGACTATTTTACTGCATTCAATAACTTCAAACAAACTCGTCACGTAGCACCAAGATAAAATGTTCATAAAATCTGAAATACTTAAGGCTATTTCATTCAGAAAACCCATAACACTACCTGTATCGTATTGGTTGTTAGTGGTTACAAGATTTGTTTTAACTTTACTGCCGCAATTGGGCTACATACACCCTGACGAATTCTTTCAAAATGTGGAAGTCATTGCGGGTAAGGGACTATTACTTGACTACTGTCAATGTAACAATTTTTATATTTACCTTTTCATAAATAACCATTTCTAAGACGAAACACACCAACAATGTTATTTATGAATTTTTCAATTCAAATTAGTTCAGGACGTGTTTCATAAAATATTGTATTATAAAGAGTTGTATTTAAAAACAGTGATTTATACAATTTTAACTATAAGGGCACATAGAAAAAAATTAAAATGTATTTAATTTTTCAGGTGACATTTTCACAATTGATGTTGCAAGAACATGGGAGTTCAATCCAAAATTTCCCATCAGAAATATGTTTGTACCAAAGATGGTTCTTGGACTGCCTCTATATCTCATAAAATTCCTGAATCCATACTCAAAAGCTTACCTTGATATTGACCTACAAACACCATATTACTTGTTAACTCTACCAAGGCTCTTTATTTGTCTCCTTTCTCTGATAAATGATTATTGTTTATACAAAATATGTGTACTCTATGGTCAAAATTTTAGGAATAGACTAAAAATATTTGCCAGTTCTTATGTAGTATTTGTCTATTGCTGTAGAAGTTTTTCTAACACATTTGAAATGATATTTTTTTCGTTGCTGCTTCTGTTAGTCGCTGAGTGTATGTATGTGTCAGATAAAGTTATTTATCACGATGAATATCTTACTGAGAAATATAATAAAGCAGAAACACCCGTAGAGAAAGTAAAGATTTTTAAACTAAAGACACATTTGCCGGAACATTCCTTGAATAGGGTATTTATTCTCGCAAGTTTAGTTGTAATTGGTATATTTAACCGTCCAACATTTATTTGTTTTGCGTTCGCACCAGTATTCTTCTGGTTACACAGAGGGTTGGGGTCCAAAGTTGTTAGTTTTAAAGATTTTCACTTTAGAATATTTACGTTTATGCTTTGCGGTGTACCGATAGCACTGCTCCTTATATTAGTTGACTCTTGTTACTATGGTTATTTAACTAGTGCGGATGTGGAATCTCTGAAGCTCTCGTGGGACAACTGGGTTGTTACTCCGTTGAACTTCCTAAGATATAACATGGATACAAGAAATCTCAAGGAGCATGGGCTACATCCCCGGTGGCTTCATTTCGTTGTCAACATACCCCTTTTATTCAATGTTTTGGGAATAATTGCTTTCATTACTCTATCTGGTAACACATACAGGTAATTTATTTCTCATTAATTTTTAAAATAACCACATTCAGTATGCATCCTTAAAATTCAATCTACGTTTAGATTTGGAAGAACAATAGCAAATGGAAATGGCATTGTTAATTTCATTTCTTATGCTAATAATGTAGAAAATAAAAAAAATGACAGCCATTGTTGTGAAAACTGTTCTCATTCACAGCCGGTGAATAGATATTGTTTGACATTTATGTTTGAAACAATTGCGTAATATAAAAACTGTTTGTTCAAGTAGGACAATTCTTGCTTAAGCATGTAATAAATACGAAATATCTTTGTACACAAAAGGGAAGAGAGAAAAGCCTCAGTGCATACCAGCGAAAACACATATATGTTGATGGCCTTTAAGACAGAAGAAATAAATTTATTATAAATTTTGTTTCAGATTCATCCGAGGACAGTACAGTAAATTACCAAGAATACAAAGTATTACTGGCCTAATGCTATTCTCTCTAGTGACGCCTGTAGCTTTGCTCTCATTTATACCGCACCAGGAGGCAAGGTTTATCATACCCGTTTTGATCCCTCTTATATACCTGTACGGTAACCATCTCCATTCAAACGAAGCAGATACCCCAGTAAAACGTAGATTAAAGAACACATTATGTTATACATGGTACATACTAAATATCTTACTTTCTATATTTTTCGGATTCATACATCAAGGTGGTATTATCCCTTTCACCAATACATTACATCAAGAAATTAAAAGTCACTATGGTGTTCATACTCATGTTATAACAACGCACAGCTATAGCATACCGAGTTATTTGTTACAATTGGAAAGTACAACAAAGATCTGGAAAGACAAGACGGGTCGTAAGTACAGATTGACTCCGACGACGTTCATTCACAAGTACGGGTCTCTACCGATAGAGGACTTGTTTGGGAAAATAGATGAGGTTTTAACTGACGCTGAAATGTTGTTACATAAATATAAAAGACAGTACAGATTTTATATAGCATCCCCTTGCTCTTTGGAAAAAGAAATCCGAACTGTTTCTACGCTATACACTTACATAGATATACAACACGAATTTTCGTACTACCCACACTTTTGTACAGAAGCCTTCCCGAAGTTTCCAAGCAACAGAGACCAGTTCTGTTTTGAAAGTGATCTATTAAGAAGAAATGAATCTCAACTTGTCGATTTAGATATTTTCCAGCGAATATCTTGTTTTCTGAGAAGATTTTGTCTTAGAATTTATCGCGTAAGGCCGGCAAACTATAAGATATAATTCACCGCCTTTATCATGTTAAGTATTTTAAAATTACATGATGTTATAGATCTGAAACAAAAGACAAGTTTAAAATGCGCTTTACACGCATTTCGTATTTAGTTGTATAATTCCATCACGGCACGCTATGTAGAATTGCTCAATTGTTTATGTTTATTCGTTTCTAATAAGTGCCATTTTTGTTGTATATTGATAGTCGTAATTTAGTTTTACCAAACTTGATAGTGAAAGTTATTTTCATACCGCTTTAATTGCAATTACATTTAAAATGTCCAAAGTAAACATCTGAAATATACTCATATTTTGAATTTATTATTACAGTCTTGATTTTAATAATTTATTTGTTAATGTTCATTTGTCCACTACCAAATAGTGAATCTCATATTTTTAAATTTCTTGGCAATTTATACACGTAATGCATGCAGTAATGTACCAATTGAGTTTTTGCAGTGTTGCTCCTGTGTTGATTACATTAATGTACCTTATTCGATTTAATAAAATGTTTGAATAAAATTAATGGCATTGGCAACACCTTGAGTTTGTTTTTTTATTATTTGAATTTGTTGTGTTGCGAAATCTTGCATAAACCTTGTAGGCTGTGTTCCAAAGGTGACTGTAAAACATTTCACTATTTTGATTATTGCTTTACATTTGGATAATATCAATTCAATATTATGTACAATAAAGATAAAAGAGCTTGAAATATATTTTTTCTCTCCTAATAACTCCTTTATGTAACTGGGATAGGGGTATAGCTTGCTACCACTTGCTACCTATCTGTGATCTGTGCTGAATCGTCACGTTGACAGTAACAGCTGTCAAAACATTTCGATTTGTCTACCATAACAAATAATAACAGTGTATTTCAAAGTACATAAATTATACTGAAAGTTTAGCAAATTTTTACTAAAACATCAGCTACGTTTATTAGATTCCATTTTACGTTATACGTAAACAGTCCTGCTATTAAAAATGGTTTTACAAGAAGACGTTCAGAGGAAGTTTGAGATGAACCAAAAACTAATGACAGTGTATGAATGGTTACTGAATATGTATCTGTTGGTAAGTAATATGATATATAAAACTACCATGAATTATTAGATCAGTGCACATTTTATATAATTTCTGTCAGAACTGAGATCGTGATAATCTCAACATTCAACAAATGGTTTTAACAATTACAGGACTTTTACGTTGACAACCAGTGGTATTCTCTTCCGGAGGCATGGCGCAAAAATATCCAGGCTGTGGAACCTGAAGAATTGGGAATAATTCTATCGGGTGCACCAATAAAACGTATGCTACCATTATCTTTTCTGGCATTAGTAAAATGTGCCCATACTCTGAGCATATCACGTGAAAAGAATTATAAAGCTAAGAAAAATGAAGAAATTCCGCCGTCCAAGATTGGTAATAATCCTAAGTTAAAGAACTTATTTTTAAAACATGTGAAACTAAAGAAAAGGCATGAGATAAATTTAATGGCTGAAGTTGTGAATGAGACGGCAAAACTTAGTAATTGTGGTGCAGTACTGGACTTTGGTTCCGGACTGGGACATCTCATGCGGGTATTGAGTTACAAATATGATTTATATACAATGGGCATTGAATGCCAGTCACAGTTAACAGAGCAGGCTAGGTCTGTACAATTTGCTTCCATTATAAATGAAGTTATACTATATTCTTAAATCGTTTAATAAAAATTAAGCATTAATAGCTACAACAGATACATAGAAATTATTACAAGCATTTTAGTCATAAACTTTTTATTTTTTGTATTGAGCTAAAAAAAAATTGTTACAGAATTTTCGACTTGGAACTAGAATACACAGCAAAAAAGCATCTTCCAGAAGACTTGATGTCTGAACTTAAAAGACCTACGCACTTAAACTTAACATTATCATCTCCAGAGCAGTTGCTGCAGCTGCCACTGACCGCCAATATTACCGAGTATGGCCTGGTCGGTCTCCATCCTTGCGGGGACTTGGGACCATTGTTACTCAAACATTTCGTTACATGCAAGAGGGTTAAGTTTATTTGCATAGTTGGTTGTTGTTATATGAAACTGTCGTGTGATACTGAACCTTATGGATATCCGATGAGTGAATATGTTAAGAAGATAGGAAGCAGACTGTCCTACACGAGCAGGGAGATAGCTTGTCATGCAAATGAGACTTATTCTGAACGACTTTTAAATGGTCAATATGAATACTTAAAGGTAAGCATGCTTTCTAGGACATGGAACCTGCGTAGACCTTCACTTCACTTTCATTCTGATGATAACCGTTAATTAACAGCTAACCCTAAATTCCTGTGGCAATGGAGTTTTATTCCCATCAAACATTTCAGATCCACGCATTCAGGGCTGCACTGGAGAAGGTCCTCGTGGAACACGATCCTGCGTTGAAACACTCCCCTGTGCGCAGCATCAAACACTCAAATACAATGACTTTTAAAAGGTATTTAATTTTCAATTTCAAATATATAAGCTATATATAAACATGAACTAAATGAGCAAACATCGTTACTTATTTATTTATTAATATATGTTTCTACTTTTATTGAAACCCCACAGTTACTGCGAGGCGGCGCTGGACCGGATAGACGTAAGTCTGCCCGGCGGCGCGCACGCCCGCGGGGGGGCGCTCGTGGCGCAGTGGCGGCGCGTCGTGCTGCTTCACTCGCTGCGGCTGCTGCTGGCGCCGCTCGTCGAAACCCTCGTGCTACTCGACAGAATGCTCTATGTCCTCGAACATGGTAACCTGATGGTACCTCGTAGCACGGCGACCCGGGGATAACTTTGTCTGTGGTATTATCGCGTCATATAAGTGCAACTAACGACTCGCAACCCAATAGCGGAAAAACCGTTAAGTTTTAAACTATTTCTTTTGTTTGACTTGTCCTAATGTTAATCTTTTTTATCTGTAAATGCGCCAGATAATAGTTATAACTTCCTATCACTAACCCGCCGCGACGTTGACTTCAAAACTTCTCTCAGGTCATTTGCACCGAGTGGTTACAATACAAACATCAAATAACATTATAAAACTTTTTTTTTTTATTAAATTAAAACAACTAATTTTAATAAGTATAATCTTCATATTTAGGAGATAGCTTTACACAAGGACACATGGATACTCAAGCAAGACTAGATATATTTTTGGCACTTACAAATAATAATAATAAATTACAACACAAAAAGTACTTTATATAAAACTAAAGTAACAATCATACGGCAATTCTCCGAAAAATCAGAATTAACTTGCCGTATATTTATTGCAATAAACATTAGTGTGTAAATTTTAAACATGTCCGTTTTATACTCCTTGGTTTGACAGCTATGACGTCACAACATGGCGCGGGTTCGTCCATAATCTTAGTAGAAAATCATTATTAAACATTTTAATTTGGACTTCATATTGTAATTGTTGCAGGTCTACAGTGCGAGATACGTCCCGTGTTCGATCCGAAGATATCGCCGCGCAATCATATAATCATCGGCCGAAGAACGTAGTTCGTGATAGACTCTATATTTATAATGAAATATTCATTAAATATATTCAATACTTAATATAATTTTTTTTTTCTTATGATCCTATGAAACATATAATTTTAAGCCAATCGTGGGTTTCCGCTGCTGAATCATTTACACAACATATTCACATTGTCACGTTCTCATTCAAAAATATGTTTTTTCTATAGAAAACTTATTAAACTGTAGATACTTAACCCGGGGCACAAGCATAAGCCGAAAAACGCTTCGTGGGACCTTTTGTTGGAGTAAATTGGCACAATATTGGGAATAACAGTACAATTTTTTCGAAAATCAACTCATGCAGACGTCCGACTTGTATGGACTAAATATAAAATAAGTATTAATTAGACTTTACACCACTGTTCTGCCTTTTATATCAAAGCTGTTAAATATTCTGTGCTACCTTAATTCTAATTTATATTTTAATAAATTTGTACAAGAGAACTACTTCCTAACCTAAAAATGAAATTAAAAATTACGGACAGACGATACGTGAGAGCATAACTTGCTTTATTATACATTTTAAACCGTGAATCTTCTGTTGGCATTCTTTAACTCATTATTATAAGAGCAAGACAAGAGCAAGCGTCTGTCGTGTGTAACCGAGCTAGTGTGTGGAGAGGATGAAATAAAATATAGAAATCAACAGGACTAGAAATGAGTTAAGTAATAATTTGTGTTTACTTTAAAGGACACCTAATTTCAAGAATTCCTTATTCTAAATACATTCTAAAAACATTGAACAAAAATATAATTCTATTCTAGAATGCCTATACTATTTTTATGTCGCGCTGTAGCCGTGCGTGCTACCTCTCCTAGCTAACATACCACACATTTTATTCAGAATATTGGAACTTGTAAGACATGTTAGATATACTTGATTTACTCTTAAACGATGTTTTTGTGAGACATATTCAAGCTGACTAGATATAGGTTGAGATTTGAACGCACGAATTGCAATGATATAGCCCCAAGTCATAGTCCGAGCCATCCGACGAAAAGACTAACAGACCTAAGAGTTGTAACTTATCGTTGGAGGAAAACATCATCAACTGTTAAGAGATCTGAAATGTTTTTTGTCGTATGCGTGTGTACGCAGCTTTGCGCACTCAGCACTGCATGTAGACGGCGCGCGTGAGGGCGGCGGCGCGCGCGCGGGGCAGCTGGCATCAGGCGGTGGCGGGCGGCTGCGCGGGCAGCATGGGCGCGGGCTCGTCCTCGCTGTCGTCGGAGTGCACGCGCGTGAAGCGCCGCCGCTCCAGCAGCCGCCGCAGCTTGAACTCCCCGCGCCCGTACTCCCAGCGGCGACGCGCGGCGCACTTGCGACCTGCATTGACGCGCCTGTTATTCATTGCGTCGCGTCACGACGTGTTCCATGACGGTATGAGGTTCGTAAATCGTAAAACTCAATGGTCCTTGGCCTGATTCGAACTTGGACACGTAGATTTCTGTGTCACGCACTATACACCCGCGCCACCAATGCTTTTTTTAGTGTAGTATAAATGCTTATAGTTTTTAAAAAATTAATGACGTCAGATGAAATGATAAAAAATATAAAGTGCAAACGTGACGAGGTGCAAAAATAAAAAGAAAAAAGCGGCTTCAAACAGTATATTTCTAAATTACACAATTGTCACATCTTCATTACAGATTCTTAAAATAAAGGAAAAATGTAAACAGTGCAAAAATAAACCATCACAACAAAATAATAAATAAAAATATGTAAATTAAAGCCAAATCATTTTCCACATCGCCGGGGACGCATTCTTTACATAAACAGATCAAGCATCGAGATCACAACAAATAAAATTTGATGTAATTATAAATTCAATGTAAATGAGAAATTATAACCAATCTATACAATTTTACCATTTCAAGTCTATAATCACTGTAACCTTATTATTAATAAATTTGTAATTAAATAAAAAAGTTCTCAAGTCTAGTTTATCGTAATTATAAGAAAGACATTTCTAAAGTTTCCACAGACAACCCACGGAGCCGCACAACTATGGAGGTTCACTTGTGAGAAAAAAAAGTATAATTCTAATTTTGAAATGCGTTTAGGAATGGATCTTAATTAATTAACGCAAGTCTTATTTTTCAGTACAAATTAAAAAGTGTGTCTCTTATATGATAGTAAAGTATTGGCGAAATATTTATGTTGTGATCTTAGAGATAGGCAACAAAAAAATGTCGTAAATTAAAAAAAATATTCGTCCTACACATGTACCACCTAAACTAGAACTACTAAATCACATTTAGTAAGTAACGTAAACATAGTACATGCAACCTACATAGTATTATGTACTATATATTTTGTACGTCATTTATTGTATAGCGTTTCAGTGTACAGTCGCTTTCGATCGCGGTGTTTCAGTTCGAGAAGTAATCCAAACTAGGTCCCTTACATGTAAGCAATTGAGTTGCTAACTTTATTTTGTTCAAGTAAACAAGCTGCACTGTACTGAACGTTGTACTGTGAAGTAAACGCTATATCAACGGTTGCCGATTATTCATTCCTTTAAAGACATACAAGATCTTCAAATACTGCCTTTAGAAATTGGTTTTGAAGAACTAACCACTGACCGTAGGGCAAGTGTACCGAGTGCCAGTGTCCTAGTGTACCTACTGCACGAGGGGCTCCGCCTCGAGCTCCTTACCGCGGTTCCGAGCGCGCAGCAGCGCGAGCGCGCCGAGAGCGAGCAGCGCCGCACCCGCCGCGCCTAGCGCCGCGCCCATGGCCCCGGACACCGCGCCCCACGCCGCGCCCACCGGCACTGCGCTAGACCCTGACACCTCTGCCCACACATACAACCAGTTCACTATTGCTTTATAAAGAGGAAGATTTAACAACATATAATAGTTGATTAAAAAGCGAGGAGAAAAGCGTAGTGCCTCCTCCTACACGTAGAAGTACCACGACACAAGAAGGACATTAACAAAGAGATGCATATGGTCTTTATAAAATAACATTGGTTAAACAATCTCCAACGTCAATTTAGAAATGTTCAGGAAATTGTCGTAAGCATTGGCGTGATTAATTTTATAGAAATATAGTGCTCCAATACTTGTTAATGAATAATTGTGACGTCACAACGTAAAGATGACCGGCGCAACACATACAAAGCGACGTGCACTAGTTATAAATGCTAATTACATTGACATATATCCTGGCGGCTCGAAACTTGGGACGCGGCACTGCGCAGAACGCAATCTTGGGAAGGGCAACGCGTAGCGCGCAGATGACCTTGAACCGCCAAGATATTTGAAAAGACTTATAGCAAGGCACATTTCCGATGCAATAATGTGTGACGAAACTTATCAGAAGTTGAAGAGAAATCAATTGAACAATTTTACACTATGGAATTAATGTATTAAAAGTGAGAATGTATTGAATAATCAATTGACATCTTAACATTATGTAGAAAATTCTTTGAATCTAAGATTTGATTAATAAATGAGAGAACTTTTTTACTTATTTACATTGTATATAAGAAAGTTGGTGTTACATATTTACAAAACTATTAAATAACATTAAACAGTAAACAGCTTTGAGTGGCGATATGCCGCGATATAGAGTATACGAAGCGAAATAGCTGGGTGAATAAAGTTATATACAAAAAAAAAACATTTACAATTAAATATGCCACAAAGCCACATTCAAAATGGTTTAATGGATGCTTAAACAACAACTGAATGTAGATTTCTTACACTAAAAATACACTAAATTGTTGTTTAAGTGTGACGAAACTAAGTCGTTCTTAGTTACATTTTGCTGGTGACGAGGTAAGAGGGGTCTAAGGGGTTGTTAAGATAAACATTAAACAACACTGAGTGCGATAGTAAATGTAGCTAAAGTTTACTCACCGACAGTAGCGGTGGGTTTGGCGGGCGGGGCCTTCTCCGTGGCGTTGCGCGGCGTGTCGTCCACGAACTTGCAGACACGGTAGGGGTCGAGCTCGGGCACGTACACGCGGGAGCCGTCCGCCGTGACCGCGATGTCGTGCGGGTTGGAGAACTTGCCGGCGGGCGCGAACGTGCCCACCAGGCGGCCCGACTCGTAGTCCAGCACGTAGCCGCGCACCGGCGCCCCGCCCCCCGGCCCGTTCACCACGTACAGCCGCCCGCCTGCCAACAATCATAGACTTAGTCAAAACCGATACGTTTGTATCGTCAATTAAAACATAGAAACTTTCTTAAACAATTCTATAGACAATATAATTAATTTGGCTTTTTTTTTAAGTTGTTTACCATGTACGGGTGCGTAGGCGACGCTGAACAGTCTATCACCGATGAGCCAGCTGGAGTAGGCGGCGAGGTAGGTGCCGTTGTCGGCGCGGAAGCAGGCCACGCGGCCGCGCTCGCGGTCCGCCGCGCACACCGCGCCGCGGTCCTCCGCCAGCGTCAGCGCGTGCGGTACTTTGAACACGAATGGGGACTGCCCGTAGCCTAAGGACACAGTCAATCTTATAATAACACACGTAATAAAACATAGGTTATCAGTTTTAGTAACACGACCTTGTCCCTTTGTACTAAGTAGGTATTCAATGAGATGTATGAAACTTACGTTTCCCCCACTGCAGTATCCGCGTGCCGTCGGGCGCGAACTTTATAATCCTAGTATTGCAGTAGCCGTCCGCCACGAAGAACTCGCCAGTCGACAGCACCGCCACCGCACTCGGCTTGCAGAAGTGATTTTCATCGTCGCCAGGAACGAATCTAGGAAGTCAAAGTAAGTAAAACAATTGTTATTGTTTTGTTGACTTTAAGTTTGTATTTTTTTTGTATAAATGAACACTGCAAGCAAAGGTGACTGTACATAGAAATATTAAGAGAGATTCAGTTTTGAAGAAACCAAATCTTATATCTTAAAATTAAATGATGTAAACACACTTCTCTCCAAGCACCATGGCTGGTTTATCCCTTTGATCAGGGATGAACTTGAAGACCTGGTGCAGCGCCACGTCTGTCAGCCATACATTGCCCACAGCGTCAACTGTGATACCGTGAGGCATGTAGAAGCTGTGGAAGGTAACATATAGTAAACACTTGGCAACATTGAATGTGTGAAAATGTTGTGTGCTACAAAATATTAAATACTTACAGATTTTGTCCCCATTTATCAACCAGTTCTCCAGTGTCATTGATCACCAGAATTGTTGGTTCCGGTATTGGTTTTTCTCCGATACCATTGTACACATTTCTATCACTAAATGTACTAGCTCCCCATATATTAGGCCCTCGGTGGAACACTAGCAGTAGACCGGAGTTATCCAGAGCAACTCCTGACACTTGACCCATTGTAATCGATGAGTCAGGCCAGTTTTCCACCCATTTTGGTTCTAAAAATGTAATTTTATTATTTCATTTTTTTTTATTATATGTCTATTCATTGTTGTTATTTATTGTTAATCAAACAATTAAAATCAAAAAGTACGAACCATGTTCTAATTTTTCTAACGCTGCAGCAAATTGCGGTTGACGATTTTCGTATAAGCCATAGTAATCATTTACAGGCATCTAAATTTAATATTAAATATAATGATTAAAAGTCCAAAAGGGAGTATAAAAAATGCAATAAGTATCAAATAATTTCTTACTCTTCGTGCTGAAATGTATATAAAGTTAAACACTAATACTAATATAATTTTAACAACATTCGATACCACTGTACTTGATAGAGATTTCATTGTAAGAAATTTTATTATTTTAACGTTATATATATTTTAAAATGTCGTTTATTAAACATCAACAAGTAAATGAATTCTTATCAAATTTTATCACGACTGACATTTGGTGACGTACACGCCTAGTGTTGCCCTTCGGCGCATCGAGCCCACTATAAATCGAAAATTCTTGTAACTATCGATTTAATGCTGTCGTAAAGTTCGTATAAATTATATAATTGACGCAAAATTGTAAATGCAATTGTCTTATTTATGAAAAGTAAATGACGTATTTGTATTAATAAATGATACAAAAGTAAGTAAATACTTAATGGTTTGTTAGGTATAAAGTATGTATTTGTTAATAATAAAAAACCATAGGTATGCTTTAACTAATAAGTTTATTTCACACGCACAATAAAAGTGCCATTACACCTGAACGGAAAAGTGACATTATATAAATAAAGCCATTCTTTAACGGGGTCGCACATTTGCCTTACTGTTGCAGTATACGGCGCATTATCCTTAGCACTATTCCTCTTCCTGCGCCCGCCCTGTGTGCAAGAGAGTCATCAGACATTCGTCAAGAACAGCTGCGCTTGCTCTTGCGTTACCCTCATCCTCTTCTTCAATTTCTTCAAGGACTTCGGCGACTTGTTACAATCTTGTCCCAACGACGAGATGTGTGAACTGAGCTTGTTCACCAAGTCGACCCGAGTCTTGTCTAGAACATTATCATGCGGCTTAGCGCGCATGAGTCGCCTGTGATAAAATACTAATTTACTCATTGTCTGATCAAGGCTCTTGTTAGCCTTACCTTGACCAGCCTCGTTAACTTCCACTTTACTATTTTTCTTCTGCCAACTTCTATTCAACTTTTTCCTTACTATCGCCGGACCGAGCTTAATAGAATTATCTTTGTTTTTCTGTTTAAATGAGACAAGCTTCCTTTTCACATCATAGTATTTGTGAAGCAGGTCATGATAGTCTTCTCTGGGCAGAGCAGTGAATACGTAGTGATAATGTTCACCAATTTCGCAACGCATTTTTGTTGATATATATCTTTGTCTTAAACCCGTCAATTTATCTTTCAGAACGCGTAATTGCCTTAAATGCTTGGTTCCGTTGGCAAGGCCAGCTTGACCAACGAGAATCATGTTAAGTTTTTTAATGACATCATTGAGGTTGTCTCGATTGTTGGACAACTGCTTCGAGCTAATTTGCTTCTGTTTAAGAAGCTGTTGATGATGGTTCTGCAGATAAGTGAACTCCTTGTAAATGTCTTTAGGATCGCCTAAATCTTCGTTTAGCGAATCCAGTGCTCTGCTTATCTTCCTTATAAGGTTGAATCTGTTGCGTGGTATATTGACGCACTCAATGCTTTCGGGACAATCATCTAAATCTCTTTCATTCACATTGTTGCTATATTGCACCTTATCGCTATTTACTTGACTTTGTATCCATTCTCTTAGATTGGATTGAAAAGCTTCTTGATCGCCGACTTTTCCTAAAATACTTATAAATGTATTGGAATCTGATTTCTGTACACTTACATTGTTACTCTGAGAGTTTTCCTTTAACCACTCCTCTCCCTCATTTTTTAGTTTTTCCATAATTTCACTGGTTATATATATTCTGGCGGTGGTAACGACGTCGCTGGTGTCCGACACTTCGTTGTCCTGTATCATATGTCCCTTTTTGTCATGATTAGATGAGGCGGCAGGAAACGAATCTGATTGTTTTTCAACGGCGCTACTAGATTTGGGCGGTTCTGTATCGTTTGTTCCTTTACTTGAATCTTTAACTACTTTACTCGCGTCTTCACACTGATCTTTATTCAGCGGCGTCTTTCTTCCGCCGACATTACACATTGGACTGTTTGTATTCCTGCCCGTGTCGAGTTCCTCACAATTTGACATGTGTCGTTTCTTATTCGTGTGACCTTCGTGACAGACTGGAGAGTTGGACAGCCGTTTGTTCCTGTCATTTCTATTTGAAACAGACTCAGCCGAGGTAGTTGTGTCTTGTGTAAAATAACGAATGAGCGGTCGATTTCTTTGTGGCGTATTTTCGTTTTGTTTATCGTTCCACACGGGATTATACAAGGAAACGTATGGAGAATTGATGGGGAGACCTGAAAAGGGCAGGGACACACGGCAGGTGTGTATGAGGTGCCCCCGCCGGGCGCAGCCGCTGCAGAACAACTGGTGGTGCCTCTTTATCTGTCGACTCTCCTCTAATGGTGTGTTACAAGTGATCTGAAATATGGAAAATTTTTAATACAATACTTTTTTACTGAAATTATACTAGTCAATGGCAGTAGAAACACATGGCAGAGTGTTTTAATTCATTTTGAAAATTCTATTCAATAAATATTTTACCGTGTTATGATAGCGTCGCCACAGGTCGGGGCAGTGGCTGGCCGGGTGGCCGACCTGGCCGCACTCGGGGCATCTCAGGTTGCTCCAGTTGGAGCAGTTCCGGCACATCGTAGTATACATGTGATTTGGAGATCCACACTAGAAAGGAATAAATAACACTTGACGACACCCACACTCGTTTAATAGACACTATAGGAGTCCCTCAGTACAGATTAAGAGAAATGTCAAAGTGTCCACACACATTAATTAATCACTAAGGGAAACTCTTGACACCAGCAAAATATCTCTATTAAGATTTCCGGTACCACAAAAAGTTCATTTCAATCTTACATTGACACAAATCTTCCTAGGACAGCGCGTCTCGTAGTGTCCGGTGTACCCGCACATGTGGCACACGGGCGGCTTGAAGCGGCACGTGTCGTCGCGGTGCCCGCTGCGGTTGCAGTAGTTACAACTGTAACAATAATACATCAGTTTAGTACAAAAAATGTTAACATATAACCTCAAAGCGCTTGAACAGACTTGGATGGGACGGCCTTTGGAATAGGCATAGACTATAGTCTAGTACATAGGCTACTCATTTTCATCCAATACTCCGCAGACAGAATCATGGCCGTCAGCTAGTTGTTCAAGTTAATAATCAGTGGTAAGAAGTTTTTTTTGTTAATAATGACAAGTGCTTCTAATATCTATGGTGTGTAGTAATAAAAAAAAAAATAGTTGTTACTCACGTTGGTTTCCTCCTAGAGAGCCCAGGCATTCTATCCTTTGGGTCTATAACCCACAAACTTTTGTCACCTAAGGCAAGATTTTTTTATTAATATATAATTCTTCATCAAAACAGTAATGTAGCAACAATAGATATCACCTATACTTAAACTGGAGCACTAAAGTTTCGCGAAAAAAGGCTCTTAATGGCACAAATAAACATTGATTTGTAACCATAACAATGTAGTGTTCTTCTTGTATTAAATTAAATCAAATTATAGACTCTAATATATTTAAAATTCAATGTATACTTACGAGACATGTTTTTCTGTATTTCACGGTGATTGAAATTCTCTCCACCCCAGCTTTCATTGTAAAATTTCTCCATTTCAACTCGTAGAGTAGAGAGAGAGTATCGCCTCTTCTTACAAACTCTCTCTTTCCCTTTTAAATTGTCGAAATCAAGATCTTCGTAAAGAATCGATGGTACATTGGTAGAACCAAATTTCATTGCATCATTTTGAACTGTATCCAAATGTTCAGTATTATCTGGTTCTTCTTGGAAGCCAGTAACATTGGCCATGATAATATTTTCGTCAATTAAAGTTTCATCAAATGTTTTTGTTAAATCTATGGTTGTTTGACATTGTTCAACTGTTTCATTGTTTTGTGCCAACACCTCAGGCCTCTGGTCGGCCTCCGCATTATTTTCTGAACTGACATTGTCATCAGAAGATGTGCAAATATTTTCATCTGTAGCTTTTTGATTCGTTTTCACAGGACTTGTCTTCTCAGATTGATTAGAGTCTGATTCATAAACATCTGCATGTGGAAAACTTTTATCTATAAAGGCATAAGATATGTTAGTTTTCTCGACACCGTTTCCAGATTGATTGCTGTCCGAATCATAGACATCTGCATTTGGAATACTCTTCTCTGATACCGAATAGTTTTTATTTTTCTGACGTTTATTCTTTGCTTTACTTTTTGGTGTTGCAAAGTATTCACCTTCTTTCTGTGCAGGTGTAGCGGGGGTTGGTGTATTAGTGAGGGGTGTAGATGTTGCAGTTTCCTTGTTTTTCTTCTTTTTTTTTCTTTTGGGGGGAGAGCTTTGGTCTATTATATCAGAGCCATGGAGACTGAAGTCAAAGCTTTGCTTGTTTGGATGTTTGGAGGATATGTTGAGTGCGATGCAGTCGCTGCGAATGAATTCGTCAGAAACTGATGACACAATAGAAGGAACAGGACTCGCTGAAACATCTCTGTCGCTCCTATTTGTTGCTTTTTTGTTATCAGGCGTTACTTTATCAATATTTTTATCATTGGTTTCAGTAGTGTTTAACACTTCTGCAATTTCATCTTCGTCAGAACTCTCAATAGTAATAGTTGGTTTTGGTGGCAGTTTAATCTCAATAACTTCATCCTCATCACTTGATTGCAACTCTACAATATTCAAAGGTCCATCATTTTCTATTATCTCTATGCTTTTCTTCACATATTGCGGTATGGGAGATTGTAACATGGATAAATCGGCGGGCAGGGCAGTCGCATTGCATTTTTCTCCTTTGGATTTTAAATTATCCGGAATATGTGGTTCATTTAAGGACAGATTGGGTTGTTTTGCTCGATTAACCTTTTGCGACGCGTGTTCATCATTCGTGTGCCAATACCGACGTATGTTAGTTTGGGGCCGCCTGACCACGAAATGATCATCCTTAAGGTTAGTGGTCAAATTGGCTGTCTCATTACCTTTATATCGCATAGAATAAAACCGTTCCTCTAGCTCATTCTCATTAAGATCCTGAAAGTGAAAACGATTGCAAAATCATCACGCATTGTTGTGTCACAACATAAATATGGTAACCTCAGTACTTACCTCCTCCATATTTCAGCGGTGAATTTGGATAAAACAAAATACCACACGAAATTAACATAATCGAAAATTGTATTGGAACAATTATAAAATTGTTGAAAGCATTATTAATAACTAAAACAGAATTTGTATTTATTATGGACACGTCTGACACTCCATAGCGAGTCGAGTCTTTAAGAACTAAAAAAAAATATTACCACAGATTAACAACAACTCGAATGTCATCGTGATTACAGATTATTAAAAACTGAAGACAAAAAAAAACCATAAAGGATGATTATTACAATTTTATAAGACTTATTTGTTTAAGTAGGTACGAGATAAAAATTATTATATCGTAAGATTTTCTTTTGCTCCTTGCTTGTTGTTAACTGAGAGCAGTATGTTACAAAGTACTCTGTGAGCGCAGGTGTGTGCAGTTCTGGATTATAACTTGGCCCTAGCACCACACGCCCCAGTTTTATGTAAAAAATATTAAGGGATTAGGTAAAAATGAAACATCTTTATTTTTCTAATTACATTTATTTAATACGATAAAAATAATTAGTACTTAAACAATATCTTAACCTATTTTTTATACAAAAAATCTTAAAAGGGTCGAATTATCACATTGTTGCTTGAGCAGTCTCACGAAACAATCTTCAGCCATCTACCAAAGTATTTGCTGAGCTTCTGAACCGCATTTCTGTAAAATGTCAATTTTTATACCAGCACAATTTCACTCGCCCGTGATATTAAGTTGATCACACTTCGCAAGCCCATTATAACACTTCCCTTTCTTGGGGTATGTCGTTTTTCCATAATTATTGCAATGTAAAATACATATTTTTAAACTTTTTATTAAAAAAAAAACCATCGATGGTCAGAGGCGATTATCGATTTGAACTAATGCGTTTCAAATCGATATCGATTTTCGGTACCTATCAATTAAAAAAGAAACAAAAAAATTACCAAATTTGTAGGTTTCTACGTACACGCATTTGAGTTGTAAAACACATAAACTATTGAAGTTTGAAATATTTATGAAGATTTAATTTAACCTGATGGAGAAAGATGTTGGTTGCTCTGTTCCGGCGCAAGACAATAGCGAGGCAACTACTCGATCCGCAACCACTTCGCTGTCTTCACCTCGCTCCGTCCATATCGGCTTACAGTGTCGTCTAATGATCAAACATTTACATTTTTTCTACTGCTATTTTTTTTATTATAAAATCGATTTTGGCCATGATTTTATTTACAGTTTTATTCAAACATAGTTAAAACAAAATTCAAAAACATCCGATGCGACTCCGGATATCACATAATTGAAATTAAATTGATTATGTCACAAATACTATGGTTAGCTTTTCTATATCCTTATGCTGGCTGGTATTGAATTCTTATAATTAAATAATGAAATATAATTATAAAATGAATATTTTACAGGAATTATGACAAAATAAGTGAACCTTCTTGCAACGTGTTGCAAGCTGGCTTTGAGCACGGCGTCGTACGCGCTGGCCGCGCCGCAGAAAGCCCCGCTTGTCGCACTAGCGCCCGCGCACGCCCATGCCATGCACCCGCCTGTGCGCACCATTGTTGATAGGCTCTCTAATAACTAAACATTTAAAGAAGAATTAATACCATCATTGTACTGAAGATCGCAAAATCAGAGTAGCCTTATTGGAAATACTGTTGCCAAGAATTGACTTATTATTATTTTATCTACGACAACTCTCACCTTTACATTATGATACACATCATCAGTAACTATTTGTGTGAGACCATCCAAGCCATCTTGTTTCATTTCGGCCCCGATTACCACTAACGCGTCCGCTTTGGCAGAACTCAAAACGCTCATCGCTTCGCTCGTCGCTCCGCTTGTCGCTATGTTCACAGTACAGCCCCTCGCTGTCAGTCGCTTGGTTATTTCTCGTCCTAATATGCTCGTATTGTTCGTTATCTAAAAAATAAAATATTGTTTATAGTCAAAGGATGTTATCACAAATTAAATAAGTATTAAACATAATAAAACGAAATCTGTCGTGATTTGAAAAATAAAAACAACTAAAAATTTTGTTCAAAAGAAAGTCAATGTAGTTAACAAAATTGAAGTTTCTTTACGATGTATTTGTTTTACTTTTAACGCAAAATCAATTCTTAATATTTGATAGATTGTATGTCTACCGCCAAGTCCGTTATTTTTTCGAAATAATCTCGCAAACGGCTGGTCCTGTTTTGACTAGATTTGTTCTAAACTTAGCTGATGTTTGCGGGAATACCTTAGACAATCTTTTGCTGTACGCTGACCAATATTGTTACTATGTATTTTTGCCGCAAGGTGATCTTACTAGAACGTTTTCGACAGGTATCCTGCGGCGGGCCACTTTAGAGCGCGCCGTGTACGCAAGAAGCGCGGAGGTCAGCAGCAACAGCGAGCCGCCCTCGAGTGTGGCCAGCAGCCGCCACGCCAGCGCCGCCCCGCCCTCTACTTCCGTCATCTGTGAAACTAACAGCTATGTTCATTTTGTTAAAAAAATATTTCGATAAAGATTTGCATCTAACTTTTTTTTAAATTATGTTAAACAAATTTAAAACATAAGATACTGGAACCTGCCACGGCAGTTCGCAGTTTATATGTGCGCTTTTCTTAATATTGCTATATTTGTGTTACGGTGAAAATTGAGTCTACTAAAGCAATACTAAAACTGCCAATTCCAAATGATTTATGTACGTAATGACACTGCGTGTAGAATCGAAACTCATCGATCAAATCAAATTGCAAAAGCATACCTTCGTGGATTTTAACATCCCAAATTATTGGTAAGAACAATTTGTTCTATAGTCTTTTATTCATTGCCCCCCACAAGGATTAACTAACTTCTAACCCCTAAAAATGTGCCGGCTAAAAGCCGTGGAGTTTTGTGCCTATTTGATTGTCGCCATTTTGGCGCTGCTAGTAGCGGTTGGTGTTGGTGGTGTGAAAACGAACTAATAATAGCAGATATAATAGAGAAAGAATATTCTGCAAGTAACATCGTCAGCCGGGTTTATGTCGGAATGAAACAAAAGCAGTTCGAAGCAACGACCTTAACATTTTTTTTTTTACAAAAATGTTGCAAACATTTTCTTGTGTGGTTATCTTTTTTGACCGTATACCTTGACCATAGCAGTTAAACAATGCAGATAAAAAAAAAAAACTTGACTACTTTACTTAACGGTCGAGTTGCAGACGCAGATTTACAACAGATTATGTAAAAAAAACAGTTTGACACTTAAATACGTACATGTAAATTGAATTATCTATATGGAGTAACGTTCCCGAAACTGTGGACAATGTTTTAGTTAATTTGCGAGGCTTTTGGATATGCGTTAGTATATTTCAAAGTCTAAAATTTTGCAACATCCAGTTTTGAATAGATAAAGATTCTTGCATTTTTATTAAGTGTAGCCTTTAATTATAATATTACATGCATTCGATTACAGTTACCATTATGCAATATCGCTGTGCTTATACACAGCGAACTCATATTTAATATTTATGTCTATCATATATAGTTTGAAGGATATTGCACGCATATTTTTTTTAATAGGTTTAAAATAGAAAGTTGGCAGACAAGTTTTTTTAAATGCAAATATGACTAATAAACAAGAAATTAGATTCCGATAAAGTTATAGTTAAACACTATACAAAAATTAAATTTAAATGTGACAAAAATTTTCCGATACCGGGAATCGAACCCGAGCCTCCTGGGTGAGAGCCAGGTATCCTAGCCACTAGACCATATCGGATGCTTCCTGATGTTTTCAATTAGGACATTAAGACATAAAAAGCTAGTAATGAAAAACACTTTTGAAGATTTTAATAAAATGACCAGTATTAACTGATCAATTTATCACGTAATAAATATAAAACGTTTTACTGTATGCATTAAGATTCTATTACTGGTTCGATTTAGCAAGTTGTCTCGCAAACAAAGTAAAAACTCATTGAATTGAATAGACATAAAAGTGCTGTACCCACACCTATTGTATTATACTCGGTATTTAACAATCGCGTTCCTAATGGCCTTCCTTTGCAAAAAAGGAGTAACCAATCTCAGATATTCAATAGCCTAGCTACCTTGATTGTCTCAACTTCGGTATACAAGTTCGTTTATTAATTTTTATTCCCCTAGTAGTCATCATCATGGACCCTAATGATAGTGAACCAAGAGTAACCTAGCTGGTAAGGACACAGATCGCTACTATCCGAGGGAAAATGTAAGCAAAGCGAGATATAATGATATGAAGGGGGAACAGTCTATTGGGGGAGGAGACAAGATTCGTTAAAGAGATGCTTCAATATGAAAGTGTGTTTTATAAATACATTGTTTTAACCTAAAGACGGTAGCGTTGTTTAAAATACACCGGAAAGGACACTTTCTTTGTTATAAAGTAAATTTGCTGAATTCTCAGTATAAGGGTGGTCCAAAGTCGATTGAAGAGTCC
>JAODUI010000012.1:1042633-1078019 GCA_027563995.1 Papilio gigon | reverse complement strand
AAGGACACTTTCTTTGTTATAAAGTAAATTTGCTGAATTCTCAGTATAAGGGTGGTCCAAAGTCGATTGAAGAGTCCCGAATCGGTTCATATTTTAGTGGTGACCTTGTTTTTTTTTATAAAGTCTATGTTTCGAAATACTACGACACCGACCTCATTTAACAATAAAGTGAAATAGATTTAAATTACGGCGCACAACAAAAGATAAACGAGACCTTAGAATGTTGCAAAACTTTGAGTTATTCGTTGGCCCTTTAAATAAGCAATTACAATTGAGTTTATATTGATATTAGCTTTTGCTTTCGACTCTGATAACAAGAAATTAAAAAAAAAAGTAGGTGTACATAATCTATGTCCTTCCACATTGTTCTACATGCCAAAGAGAGACCCGTTAAAAGTTCCGGACATACGTTATGATTAATTTTTTTTTCTGATTAAAATATTATTATACTTTTGTTAATTTACTAATATTTCTTGCAACCATTCTTGGTAAGATTGAAAAAGCTTGTGTTAGGATATCATCATCATCAGCCCCTCTCTGCCCACTGCTGGACATAGACCTTTCCCGATGCCTTCCACAGTATGCGGTCCTCCGCGTATAGTAGTATATGGTTCACGACAATATTCGAATGGCAGGATTCGAATCCCCGACCGCTGGATCGGTAGTACCTACTCATTGCTATTGGCGCTTCGCTAATTATTCTAAACATCGCATTTACAATGTTAGTTAGATTGTATTGCTCATTTCTATTTAATACCTTGGAGTTTTAAATTTCATGTTACATTATAATTAATAGTTATTTTGAAGTTGAATAAATTAAAATTGAAATATAGCTATATAGTCATGTTAAGGTCACAGTTCTAAACCTTGGTTCAGCGTGTTAAGTAACGCAAAAAAAAAGAAATCAGTCTGACAACGATAGAACATTAATGAAATTAACTCAGAGTTCTATCAAAAATAAATAAAGGTGTTAGAAACTCGAAGTTAGTTTTAAACATTTAAAAATATTAACCCTTAACCTCTTTTTAAGATTTGCGAGACAAACACCCGCATTACGGTATTTGTATTTCATATGTTGGCGTAATGTATATTATGGCGTAGTGTTAAAAAAAACATTGAAAC
This sequence comes from Papilio gigon, assembly GCA_027563995.1. Taxonomy (NCBI): domain Eukaryota; kingdom Metazoa; phylum Arthropoda; class Insecta; order Lepidoptera; family Papilionidae; genus Papilio; species Papilio gigon. The sequence continues at coordinate 1,076,897 of JAODUI010000012.1, read as the reverse complement.
AAGAAACAATATTTTATTAATTTTTTGGATGATTCAATAATGTCGTTTGCTAATTGCTATAACAAATATAATCCGATATGGTCTAGTGGCTAGGATACCTGGCTCTCACCCAGGAGGCTCGGGTTCGATTCCCGGTATCGGAAGACTTTTTTTTTAATATTCTCCCACGTCGCTGCAAATCCATTTTGTTAGTTGTATAATATGTATTAAACTTTAAGGGGCCCAACCACTAAACTTTTATCTGATATCCAGTCAGCTTTCTAAACCAGTATACAGCCAATACTTGTACTAGGAAAACATTTTACTTCCTTGAATGCACTATTTATATTGTTACGACAACGTTGCACTGCTCTACAAATTGTAATGAATTTATACGCGTAAGCAGATTCGAACCTGGATTACACATCGAGGGAGACTACGAATTTAAAATGTGCTCTGTAATCTAGACGTGATAAATTGTTCCATTATCATCATCACTGTATCTGCTACATGGCGCACGCTGCTGGCAGGAGACCTCTCCCAAAGATCTCCACGACTCCACAGGATGCTCCCGCGAACTTGACCAGTTCATAAGTTCATCTTACGGGAGGCCTACCCACACTACGTCGACCTATTCGCCATTCCAGGACTTTGTAACCTTATGTTAAATTGTTTAAAATCTTCAAACTTATGAATAAATCATTTTATTTATATATTTCTTGCATTCAAATATTTGAAGCCATATACTGTAGGTCAAGAGTCAATTGAGAATACCGACACTTCCTGATGTTATTGTCATTGAACTTGAGGCTTCATTCTCTGTTTACTATTGAAGTAATGATGAATAAAAAATCGTATATTTGTGGGGTATACAAGCTAAATATTTATTTAAACTTGTTGTCTCAGATCCTTTTTAATTGACTCCGAATTGGAGGTTATCAATTCGTATCTATGTTTCTTTTATTTTTAAATCTAACATATTTCTGAGAATCGAACTCTAACAATGTAAGGAGCGAGCACGCAACAGAGTTGACCTTGAAGCAATTTAAATCTAATGCTACTTCAGGTCACGCAGTTTGAAAGTGCGGTTGTTTTTTAGTAAATATTATTTTAAGGCCATCTAAATAGTGACCATGATTACAAGTTATAGCCGGGTGAGTGGCGAGCGGCCGCGCTCCCTCGCTCGATTATAATGTTACTTACGCCAAATGTCTATTAAAAGGTACATGTTACCTTTTAAACGTCTATAAGTCTGGCCATAAAACTATGCATCAACCGAAGCACAAAGGTCAAGTGAATAAGCCTGTTGATGGGGTAAATTATCTTAATACAAAATGGTATTACGAAAATTGACACTCGATTTGACATCAAACGATACACTCCATCCCTAGTTTATACATCTGTAGTCCAACCCTATCTATTATAGATTAATTAGATTGTGACTTAGACATTTTACATATTTTATTTAACCAGCTCCAAATGCCTAGACTAATTGCAAAGCAACCTATTTTCTATAAACGCTGAATTCTAATAAAAATACAAGTTGAAAATAACATTTTTTTATTTTTTTTAATCTTGGTTGTTTTTTTTTTTAGTAAATTTTTAGGCCAGTTGTCGATGGTAGGTACTTGTTGACAAGGACTGGCGGCCGTCCTCGGTCCGGATATCAAGAGACTGGTTTCTAAGCACCTTATTCGGGTGACTATAACGGCCGCACTTCCGAACTACATGGCTACTAGCTACACTAGAAAATTTATGGAATTTGTAATGACAGATGTACAATCAGCCTCTCCGCGGTGTTCCAACTTATAAACTATTGTTTGTACGTTTGGTATGCATTGAGACGATGATGCGTAAACAATAGGATGAAGCTTTTAATTGTGTCTGCATGAAAAGATGGCAGTACACAAGTTTTTTTTTTTTATATTAATATATTAGCAGATTTTTGTTATTATGATATTTATTTTACCACTCCAACTCAGCTGTAGACTTGTGCAAGGATATGGTTGCGATAATAGTCGCAAGGCGGCATGCGAGCTCTCGACCACGTGATCGGAAATTCGTACCCTTAACCATTAGGCTATTGGCGGTTTCTTTAAGCATAATTGCTTTATACTATTATCCCGCCGTTTGCGCAACTTACTGCAACCTAATTGGTTATTTGTAAGAAGGGGCGGAGTTTGTCTCGTTGCAAGGAACACGGCAATTTTTCTGAAAGTGGAACACCGCGAATACGCTAACTGTACTTACCGGGGCGGTAACGGTTTTTAATCACTATGTAAGACGTAATTACTTAAGTAGATAGAGATTCGGCAAAAAAATGCACGGAAACTATTTAGATAACTTGAATTATTGTAAATAAAATATTTTAAAACATTTTTAATATACATAAATAAAAATTAAATGTTACATTTAATGTTTACTAAAAAAAAAAGAATTGATTATAGGAAAATATATCTATGACAACATATGTACAGCAATTTATTAAAAAAAAATTAACGTCATAGATTGGTTCCAGCAGCCCTAGAATGTCCGCTGTACTTGATTCGTAATGACTGTTTCCGGACGAATGTGCGTAGACCAGTTTTGGCGCCCTCACATACAGGCCGCTAGCCTAGAGCTAGACAAACCTTGAAAGTGCACTAGAATAAAATTCAATTACTTTTCGTACTTGTAAGACATTTAACAACATTAGTATATTCTATATTGTAAAAAGTTATTTAGTCTGTGCTATTAGTACATGACTGGTGGGTAAGGTTACTTTTTGGCGCGGCTTTTTGACAGGTGACAATACCACGCTTGTTGTTTATTATTTTATGGTATTTAAATAAATTAGAGTAAAATATTTGTAAAATGTAGTTTAAAATATGAACCTATCGTCCTAGTATAAACGGTAAATTAATAAAATAAATAAAAATAAATTTAACAAACAAAACAAAAATTTAAGACACAAACTTAAGTCTTCATTCTTTTAAGATTTTTTTTTTCTGTAAACTTCAAAGATTATTTTATCATCAACAAAAATACTCAGTCATTTTCTCGAAAACCCAAATGACGTTGTCAATGACTTGACAAATTTTTTACTCTGTTCTTTTTGGTATTGTCTGATAATGACTCAAGCTGTAACAAATAAAGTCCACACATGTACTTTAATGACTTTATCCAATATCGTTGCTATTGAAAAAGAAATATCATATAAATTAATGAATTAATATCAAAACAAGGATGTTTTTTAAAAAAACAGTTTAAAAGTGACAGTTTTAATATGACAGATGAGAGCAGAGACAAAGAATAGAAAACAATTGACTATGGTTTCATACAGTTTTCTTTCGACGTACAAAACGCTTTAAAGCCGTGTTACGTCAAGCCAGTCTTCAAGGCGCATGTATTCTGCGTAATAAAAACCGCATAACATGTATGTTTATTTGTAACAAAACGTAGGTACACAACTGAGAAGATTTCATAACGATAGGGAGATCTCGATGCGTGTGGGGCACGCGTGTCCCCGACACAATGCGTATTTACGTGACTTGATTTGGTTCGTTTATTTAACTACATTTAAGTAAACAAAATATAGAATAAATTGAAATTGTTAGTACGGTACATATTTTAATAATCACTTTTAATATATTCAAACTTTTTCAATGTTAGTACTGGCCACTTTACTGTCAACCCATTTTAAAAAACAGAAAGTTTTTAATTTGGCTGAATATTTTTGGTGTCACCGATTCATTTCATTTTATATTTGGAAGCGTTTGTTTTGAAGTAGATTTGATTGTGCCTTGTTTTACATACATCACGTTGGTACACGAGTCGAGTTGGCAACTGTATGCAAGACATGGGTATAGATGTCACGCTTGTTCACTTACCGTGTCCGATACGCATACTCCGGAGTTACGATACTGCTTCATGTGTAATATACTCCCCTCTTCTAGGCACACGTATTTAAACACTTCCGTAAATTAAAAAAAATAAAACATAATTTTTTATGTGCTTAGACAGAGGTTACAAACACTCGAATTCTAATGCAGTCAAATACCTTACGTGTGATACGCGAAAAAAAAAGAAAAACAGAAATTATTGTTAAAAATACTGACTGAAAAGCTAAAGAAAAAACAGAAATAACTGCGCCAACAAGAGTACGGTCCAAGAGACTGTAGGAGTTTAACAATCATCAATTTAAAAAAAAAACAGTAGAATTCGTCTACAAAATATTTGAGGAATGGTATAGAAAATGGCCAGACGCCCACAAACCATAAACAATAGGACACTACGGCACTAGTGTAGATCATCATTACCTCACTAGAGGGAGTGGTTTAGCACGAATTTTGATTCATCAAAACAAAGTTTCTATGCAAGACAATTAAGCTCTCAATGTCTTCGTTTCACATATTTTGAGGTAAATAATTACACCATGATAATAACGGGCGGTTTGAACATGATGCCGAGCGTTTATCTCGAGGTCAATTATAAAAAAAAATTATCGTCAATAGCGTGACTTATTGTAATTATTCGACTTACTGATGCCTCTCTGATGGCGTGCCAAGGTGTATTGGTGCGAAATTTTATAAAATTTGCATATTTAAACAACAAATCATTGCGTATATAAATCATGATGCAAGTTGTATGTAAATCAAGTATCAATCAACACCCTTCGTTTATGTTATTAAAACTTTTGTGTAATGATACATGTTCCTACTTATAACGGCTTGTCACTTGTACATCGGTGTAGGCGCCCTGATGGAGGAGCCCCGACTGGTCGGGAACTAGCCGAAGCCACACCGATACACACACACACACGCATGTGAGTTAAGACACTATAAGATGTATACATCGTTTAAATAATTAAATAACCTCAATTTTCGCGGAATTTTTTTCGAGTGCCTATACCCTATTGGTTAAGGGTACGGACTACCAATCTAGATGTCATAGGTTCGGATCCCAGTATTCGTCTATAATCGTGAAACATATTTCAACACACGCTTTTATAAGCTTCCCTAATGGTTACAAGAAATATTAGAGAATTAAAAATATACTGATATTAAAAAAATGGTTCGATGAATAAACTAGCTAACTTAAATAAATTTTATTACCATTATCAAATATATAAGAATACGAGAAAAAGTAGCGTATGGGTTATTTTCCTTTATGTAATAATAATATCAATCAATTATATTTCATAAAAAAAAAACATACATCACGAACCAAACCGTGTGCTGATGGTGACGAGTTCTGACATAAGAGGTTATGTTAAAAATATTTGGAAGAAAGTCGTCGTAATTCTATAACTAGAATAATAATTAAATCTCTTTAAATCTCTTCAAGGTTACTTTAAAACACTTATTGTAACAATCATTTTAAGTAAGTGAAATCAGTTACAAAATGTAGTATAAAAAGCTTATTGTACATAATAAACAAAACGGTTAGAAAAACTGGGTCAAAACGATTTATTTATGCTTGTACAATTTGTTTATTCAGTGTTATAAAACATGGATTGAAGTCACACTTTGTCATCGATGTTTTTCGACTGTCATGACATAACAATATAACTATGAAATTGACAACGCCATGCTAATTATAAAACAAAAAAAACAATTGTTCATTTATCAATTTGGAACCTACTGACGAGATCCCGTCGGACTGTCAAAAATTAAAAAAAAATATGTTTGACCAAATTTTGTTTTTAAGTAGTAGGCAATAAGTGCCAGCTCATTTTATTCGTGTAAAAATATTCAATTAAACAATTGTTTTTCTTAAATTTTAAAATAAATAACACTTCTATAATATTTAAAAAATTGCAGTTGTAATTTTACTCACTTGTGTTCTAAAAAAAATCCAAGCTTTATTAAATTGATTGCTCCCAAATGTTTTAGACACTGATTAAAATTATTTGAACGATTTTGCTGTAAATAGTCATTTTAATTTCAAACAAAATGCACTTAACACACAAAATAAATAAATTATATTTTTTTATAATTCGAACGCAGCCGCAAGAGTGTCGGGACGCGCGGTCCGAGTACGAATGCTAGGTTAGGTTCATTCTTATTGGCGCGCAAATTGGTTGCGTAAATGAAAAAAAAGTAAAACAAACGCTTACCTTGATTTTCTTCTAATACTGCTGGAGTGCATTTAGTTGATTTTAGTACCATACAAAATGTGCCACCAAGGGATTGATAAAATAAACATTTAAATTAAAAGGTTTTTTAAGCACAGATATAACATTTGAATTTTAATCTTCGGGTTAAATGAAAAAATAATATTATGGTTCGTTTTTTTAATTTATTAGCTTCCTCAAAAAGTCAAATAATTTGGAATACGGTACCGGATAATCTGTTTTCTCAACTTTTCAAGTAATACTTTTTCTAATTGGCCAGTTACATTTGCTTTAAGAAAAAAAAACAATTGTATCGTTATGCTACTGGCCGTATTACATTTTATGGTAACATTTTCGTAACAATACATATTTAAAATAAAAAAAAATTAAAACACTCTCGTGAAATGTGGCTTGATTTCATACATGTTTTATTTATTTATTTATTAAGACAAGCCAACAGCATACATATAAAAAGCTAATACAAAAAAGGTTATGGTTGAACTCTATTGATTTGAAACTTGTATCAAGATATTGTCGTCGCTGTTTTGTCAAAGACAATGACAGAGATGACAACATTCAGTGACGGCAATGGAAACCGACTGTACGCGTAAAATTTCCATCGTCTCGATTCGTTGCAGTAACCGTCACAGACTATGTAATGGTTACTTTAATTTTACACTAAACGTCAACGAAGCAGGAATTACTGTTACGGTATTTTACGTAATTGTAACGGAGCAAGTTTGTTAGGAAAACTGCGGATTGCATCTGTCCATTAAAAACGAGATTCGTCGTGCGAAATATACTAGTAGCGTAGGAGCAAAATAAATTTAAATGTACTTTGGTAAATCTTAAGTCTCAAACAATCTTTTAAATAATAATTAAAAAAGGAACTCATGCCTAAATCACAGTGTCACTGGAATTCAGACGTGGATGCTGGCTGTTAACTATTTTACAATAATGTTTCTCGAATGTTTGAACCAACGTTTTTTTTTTAATGAAAAAAGAACATGGATGGACTGGCTTTATGACACCCGAGCAAAGAGAAAAAAAAACTTAAAAGAAAAAATAATATGAAGTGACATTTGACGTGTCATGATTAGTTTAATTTAATTGGGATATTCTTTGGTTCAAACGTTTAGGCCACTTTAGTATGTACATACAAAAATGTACACAGCAAGTGTAACTTGATGTACGAAATGTTTTATTCAGGGGTAAATTCGTCAGCATTACAACAGACTTGCGGTCACGATCGGCCGAACAAACGGACGGAAATGTACGGTTGCAATTATGTTCTAGGCAAATGTGTTTAATGCAATCATACCGCCTAGTGGCCGTTTTAATTGTGCTAACGTACAACCGTCATACAATTACATACATCGACGTGTATGAGAAGAGTTTAATGGATGTAATCATTTATAATTTTATTCCTTTGTAATGCTACATAATTGTAGTGACAAATTGCTTTATTTTTATCATGCAAGTTACTTAAATAATAAAACAAGTTACACCGCTGTCATAAAGGGATAACCAGAGATCAGGTGTACATTTAACACAGTCCAGGCGCATCTCTCCCGACTCTTCTAAATTCATAAATCTATCATATAGCAATATTAAATGTTCATTTAGCAATATAAAACTGTTAAGCCAGCAACACACCTTCAGTTTGGTTTGAAAACTAAGAATTGTACAGTTCGATTATTCACTTAAAACTGTAGGTGTGTAGCCAGCTTTAAATGATCACTTAACACCCACAAAACACGGAAGTAAGAACCTGTTGTACAGTAATATTTAACACCTACACCAAAATCAAATTGTCCGGTTTCATTCTGAGACAGTTCCTCATAGAGTTCCTAAAGATATCGTACAAAGGTATGTTGTCATCCTTTTCATTCCCCTTGAAACAAAATGAAATAACAATATATTTGCGTGCGTGTTCCGTCAGAGAAAACCAAGATTGTTAGTTTGAAACTGCGGCTAGTCTGCGGCCTTAATCTCCAAAACGAACTTCCGTTATTGACGTAACTGCTTGACTCATCTCTTGTATCAATTTGTCATGTTTTCAGTAAAATAGACTTTTAGCTTTGTTGTAATATCGTAATTAAAAAAAATATAGAAAATGAATCTACCTTGGTCTATTACCTTGGACTACATCTTTGATCGCTTTGCGAAGATGTTAGTTCAATTCGCTTTTAATTCGAAAATTAAATGTTTAGTGGACGATAGACTTTCGAAATTTGATTTTTTTTCTTTTTTTATTCAAAACATCGTCATGTACTTCTTCAGATTAGCTTTATCTGTGTCAGTGTTCACGTTCAACATTTAGAAAAGTGGTCCAAGTTTTCATTTCACTATCATATTTTTAATCTGTACACTTAACGTCTTGACGAAATTATTTCAGTCTGTATAAGAAATGAAGGTGTTGTTCAACGACAAGATTATCTTTTTATAAAAATGTTTTCACAGAGTAAATCAACCTTTACAAGATTCAACGATGATTTTTTTTTATTATGTATGTGGTGGACGGTATCAGTCACGGAATTATCAAATGCATAGCTACTGTCAATGATTGAGCGTGTCGTGACAATTGCTGGTAATTTGCAGGCAGCCATGTGTAATGTTGCGATGTGTAGAAAAAAATACAAAGGCATTGAGAACCTCCTAATATTTGTAGTTTGTTAAAAACCACTTGAAAGTATAAAGTAATACCTCTGGCAGCTTTTTTTTTCATTTCTTTTACTTTTTTTCATTCAACATTTAATTTTAGAACAATATTAAAGACGATACATAATCGACAATTATCATTAAACATTGTTGAAATTCTTTCAGACATTTTTTTATTCTTGAACATTAAGATTGGCATACTTCAGACTGCTCGCTAGTCCGCTGTTGTAATTCTTTCTAACATTACAACTTGTTACATCAAAGAGCAGGTAAACAACCAAAACATAAACAAAAATTCGCGCCTTTCACAGATTACGTTACGTTTGCATAATGTTGGCAGTCTGTGGCACTGGCTTTTGAACCAATAAAAGGTCAATTATATAAACCAATGTTACCAACCGAAATTATTTAACAATAAAAAAAAAATACAGTTTTTTTTCTAGCCAGTGGCATAATGTGGCACTGGCCACGCTAGCGTCATACCAGTTATTAAAAAACATTACAAGACCGTAATAAACACTATTCCACGTTGAGAAAATTTAGTTTTTAATATGAAAATTCCATGTTTCTACACATAAGTAGTACAATAGAAAACTAATTACCAACTAGTTGTTTCCCAAGCGCCCCAAGTGCAGTGAAACAATGCTTATACTTCCGACTCGCGAAGGCTACTTGCCCCAGTACTTGCTCACTATCATCAGCCAACGCGTTAGGTCACTTAACCTTGACAACGGCCAAACATTTTTCCTTGAAATGTCTTCTTGTGAAACTAAATTAAGTTTACGTTAATGTTGGTGCTTTATTGCGCCAAAGTCTAATACAATCATTGCTGAATATTTAAACTTGAACTATAATTTTAAACGTTTAATGCAATATTGTTATATTTGTTACAGAGGTTGTCAAACATATTGGTCCGGAACATGGTAAGAACGAGGTTGGTGTTGCGGGGCTACAGGCAAGCGGGGCAGGGGGAGGGCACTGCACAACTCGCTCTTGATGTCACGTGTACCAATTAGTTTTTTATTTGAAGACCATTTTCCTTAATCTGGGAAAATTAATGACTTATGCTCAGTGTAAAAAAAGCGCGCGCGGATGTTTCCCCGACACTAATTATAATGTTCTTTGTTACAAAGTTCATGTCATGATGAGTCCGAAACGATCGACGTGTTCACAGCAATTTTATTGCATAGCTAAGATTTTTTTCTTTGTGACGTTTTTTTTGTTGTAACACAATTTGCTTCTGGATATGATTTTAATTTTGGAACTTCAGTCAATTTTTTTTAGCTTTAACAGAGACTATATTGTGAATAGAAAATGCTTATTTTGTTCGCATGATGTACTCATATCAATTAAAAGGAAAATCTTTTTTAAAATCGTGTCTACCTTTTTACATATTCGAGTTTGTTCAGAATAATCTCCAAAACGATTCAACCTACTTCGACGGTATGTAACGGAAGCAGCTGATGTACGCGACAGTAACAGGCTTGTACCATCCGGCCGAAATCGCCTGCAAGATGTCAGTTTTTAAACGTGTCTTACATGATTCAATCCGGGCCAATGACCTTCAATAAAGTTATTTATGTGTGGATTGTATACAGTTACGTTCATTATATAATTGTAACTAGGTTGTTTTTTAGTTCTTTTATGAGGTTATTGACTATTATAATATAGATAGATAAATTGTGCAAAACCAATTTCTTTTTATCATTAATATCACTGGACAAGGACAACAGAAAATGGAAACCACAAGCATTAGCTTCGGTATTTTCTGATATGCAAATATTAGGTCAATCGATTTTACATTATTATGAAATGTAACACGCTATCTAACCTAAGATTTAATTAATTACACTAAATGCAAAATTTCGTGTTTAAGGTTGCATTTTAGAATAATTATTTGTTTTATTATTCGTATGACAATTTATAACTTTACGTTCGTAAAAAAACTTGATTCTCACTGGCCTCTTAGAGCATCCGTTATTTTGGCAAAGAGTAGAGAAGAGAGAAGGAGAGAGAGTGCATAGAGTAAAAACCCGTTCCTTACAAAATTCAAGTCACATTAGATTTATTTTTAAACTTGTGTTGAGGTTAATAGGTTATTTTTTTGTGACGAATGTTAATTAAAGTCTGTTATAAGTTTGAGGAATTGGCACTCGTGTGTCAACATTACAACTTTGAATGCAATAAACACGTAATATTAAATTAGACAAAGTTATGTCATTTAAATTGAATGTTGCTTGATAGGCGTCGAATCAACTTTTTCGTTGGGAAATAAAATTTTCATGATTGTACGGTGGAATTTAAATTTTAACGATTAATAGGATAATCCTTGCAACATATCGAAGTAAAAACAACGCCCTGTTATTGGCACAGACTTAAAACGTCTTTATTTTTTTTTAATATCTCAAATATTTACTCTCGTTGAAACTTGACCCTAATTTCACTTAAAATGTATTTACAAAATATTTACAAAGCCAAATATTGCTGCGCGAGCCGTGAGCTGCAATGTTTTACAACATTCGTCACAACGAGGACGACTGCCAAACGAAAATATACTAAGTTCTAGGATTAACCTATAGAAGACTAGCTGTTGCCGTGCGGCTTCACTCGCATACTCGAATAACAATTTTTTTTTTCAAAATTCATTTATCTGCTAAAATCTAGTTCAAGTGTTGGATTTGTTTTCACAACAAAATTATTCGAATCTATTGCGTCATTGCTGAGATCCTCCATAACAAAACCTAAAAAAGTTTTCCCTTTTAGTCCTTTCCACTAAAGACAAAAAACACCAACAAATATGAACCTATACTCAATAAGGCATTGATCTAGATAAGTATCTAAGTGGTCGTAACAAACTACATATTGACACGACAGTCAAAAGATAACGACAAGGTTCGACCAACACGCAGCTAGTGACCTCTACCTCTATTCGTGGACATTGTCGTCGCACTCGCACGCGAGGCCGAGTGGCCAAGTGGTAAACCACATAATACTGTTTACCATAACATAACTTTACACAACACAATTTAAATATAACGCACGGTCAAAGGTAAACTAACAAAATCTGTTTATATATTGAATAAACATAGTGAATACATTAGGTGTAACTAGTACAGTATTATCTGTGGTCACACGTAATATATAAGGTTAAATAATGGAGATGGTCGCGATTAATCGAAATTCGACTATAATTTATTTGTGTTCGAGCTTTAATAGGAATTTTTTGTCAAAGGCAACATCAGTGATCAATTAAATAAAGAATAGCTTTCTGCACTTCTCCACATTAACTTTAAGATTTCAAGATAAAATTTAACGGTCATCAACATTCACACAATTTCCTAAATATTGCTTCTCGTCTGTCCGGGTTCAAGCAACACGGAGTGATATCCTCCGCATCTCTTTTTTAAATACGTAGGATATATCTATGTATGCCAGCCTTATCTATTTGTCTAGTTAGCTTTACTTACGTTTATTTTATTCCGACCAGTCATTACGGACACTAATTTCAAAATTCTATTATTGTGAAATACTTGTTCAGCGACATCTATGCTTAGTGTTGTAAACCTATTTAAATTTGCGTATAAATTACAAACTTTAAATAAAGATGGCACTGTTTCAGACATCGTATATTTTAACTGAAGACTGATTTCCTCAAGTTTAAAAAAATAATTTTACAAATCAAACATTTATAATTAGACATTTTGTTTACTAAGGTGTATAAACAGTGTTTTTAGAATTGATGTAAGATGGATGTATATGGAACCTTATATTCTTTTATAACATTACACTTTTTTCACCATATACTTAAAATATCATTATGAAGGTAAACTTCACTGTTAAGATATTAATTTACTTATTATAGATTAGTTCATCAGTATACACGAGTGACTTTAAAAGACAACCTAATGATAAATACAATACAAAGCTTATGAAATATAAGATAAATAACCAATACTAAATTCATTGAAGGTATATCGAATACATTGCACTTAATGTTTCTTCTCAATTAGTCAACAAGTTTGTATGTCAAAGATAACAAAGCAGATTCAAAGAACATTATTTAAATAGATATAGAAATGTTACTGTAAAAAAACTAGACGAGAAATAGCATAACACTGTTCTGTATACAGATAATTTTCGGTGTTGACATATTTTGTTAAGTAAATTCACTACACAATGGTACAGTGTTTAACATTGTTGTTTCATTGGAATATGTCAATAAAATCAATTCTTTCTTTTTTGAACAGTTTAAGTTGCTCAGTATGAAATATTTAAAAAAAAAGTTTCAGAAACACTATTTTTTACTGTATCGTCCAATATTTCATAGAACAATTTCTGAATGTTTTTATTCAACTGTCACCAACCTTTAAATTTACAATATCTACTAAGTACAATCATTCTATGATTTCAACACCACTAGAACTTCCATCACTACTCTCCGCTTCACTAGATTCATCGCTAGACTCATCAGATCCATCTCTCCGGGCCGCTTTCCGCGCCATTAATTCTTTATACTCCCGTACTGTGATCTTCTTTGGTACTATTTCTCGTAGGAAATCTAACGTGTCATCTTCTTGCACAACTTCAGCTATATGTTTGTACTCTACCATGTTTCCTTTTGTATTTTTGTAAGCTCTTTTGGCTAAATCCAAAACAAACATTTCCTGAAAATATATACATTTCATATTAATATGTAAAACGAATAGACTACACCTTTTTGAGGAAATTCATTAAAAAGGTGAACGTTAAGGTGAAGAAGAAAATTGTAACTATTTTGATTCAAAAATAAAATGATTTTTTTTATTATGTTTTATGTTCATAGTTTGACAAACGGTATAATTCTTTTAAATTTAAATTAAAACGTAGCGGGAAATAGAAATAATACTTACTGTTACTTTCGTTACTAGGAATAATGGTTCCGGTCCGACTGCATCTACATCTGGAGAGCTTTTCATAATGGTCTTAACTCTAGATAAAGGTAAATGAAGGTCTTTCTCAGATTTTGTGAGAGACATTTTTAGCTTCGAATCTACAGTTTCAATTATTTGTTATAAACGAGTATTTTGTTTCATTTATTTGTTTTGTTCCGTTTTATTAATTTGATTTGAAGTTTTGCCAATTTTTCCCTCCGAGCAAAGAGTATATATGTCACAGAGTAAAAAAGTTAAAGCACATATTTATGGTAAAATGGATGTTTGATTTTAAATTTGAGACAAAAGATGGCCCTTAAATTGCTTTAATTTTTTGACCGTTATGATCGTATCTCTGATAATATGAAATAAAATAATTAATGTAAATCTGTCATGTGGTCCGTAGACTCTCAAAAGTTATTCTTAAGGAGAAGACACGCAGCCGGTCGTATCCGAAGATAAGTATACTGGAGTTATAATCAATGCCGGTGTTAGGATAAGGCGCGGTTACGTGATCGCTCAGGGCGTTGGACGGAGGAGCGCCACAGATATGCGGCTCATCTAAACTCATTAACCCTCTAAAAGGAATGATAAAAAGGGGGGGTCATAGAAACTTCAACCAGGGCGCTGTGCTTAGTTTACACCGCAACCGTACATCTGTGTTGAAGTCTTTCACACCTACTGTAATTTTGAAAGTTACTCAAACGCAATATGTTAAAATATGCAAATTAACGAAAAGTAGGTTGGGTACTTCAGTGTTATCTATTTCTATTAATAAAACTGACTTTGATTAAAACGATTTTTTTGTTTTTAATTACTTCGTGATCTTAAAAAACGTACTGTAAAGAATTACAGTATTTTTCAAATGTGTTTTCATGTGACATGCTAGCTTGTGTATGTAATAATGATTAGTACCGAAGTGTTTTGATAGAAGAGGAGTCGGGTAGCAATAAAAGAGGTTGTAGATATAGTCTTAACGCTAGCTGTCTTTATTTTCCATTTCCTTATAGAAAATATGTTTTCGAAAAACAGTAGTGGGCCAGCGTGGGGCGGGGCCCCGCCGCCGCCACGCTCCGCTCAACGTCCAATAATATAAACGATAAATAATACAAAAAAATACTGATAGCACGAGATCGAAAGCTTCTTAGAGGGACTTCTCGATTTTGATGAGCTCCGCGATGCCCTCGTACATCTCCTTGACGGCGTCGTACTCGGTGAGGCCCATGCGCCGCTTGTTGGAGATGTCGTACACGCCGCCCTCGGCCTCGGTGTGCTCGCCGCGCGTGCCGCGCACCTGCAGGTGGTACTTGCTGGCCACCTCCTCCAGCTTGGCCTTGTCCGCTGCCAGCTTGGGCAGCTTGATGTGCACCGAGGCGCGCACCGTCGTGCCCAGGTTGGTGGGGCAGAAGGTGAGGAAGCCGAGGCGGTCGTTGTGCGAGAAGGGGATCCTCTTCTCGATGTCGTTGACGGCGGTCACCAGCCGCTTGTACACCTGCTTCAGGTCGCCGCCCATCTGCATGGAGATGATGCGGAGGTGGTCCTCCTCGTTGCACCACACGAGGAAGGTCTTGTTCTCGTTGTGGTAGATGCCGCGGCCGGTGGGCCAGAAGCGGCAAGCGTTGGCCGCCTGCAGGAAGCGGTCACCCTCCTTGAACAGGAAGTGGTCGTCGATGAGCTGCTGCTGGGTCTCCTTGGACATACCGGTCAGCGGGTAGAAGGTGCCCTTGAGCTCGGACTCGAGGCCGGACAGCGTGGAGGAGACCTTGTCCTCCATCTCCTTGTACTGGGCCTCGGTGAGGCAGGGGTTGAAGGGGTAGCCCTCCATAGAACGGCCGCAGCGCACGCGCGTCGACACGATGAATTCGCCGGCGGGGTCCAGGTTGCCGAGGGTTTCTACATCGCCCCAGTTCTTGGGCGGGTGCTTGTCAGTCTTTTTGAAGCTATTATGGTAGTCCTCGATGATGGGGTCGAACAGGTCCGCGAACACTGTGTACGACTCGGCGTCGGGGGCGTAGATCCCCACGCCAGAGTCCAGGTTCTCAATACCTATAAACCAACAACAGCTATCTCAAGTACAACTATATCGGAAATATACTGTCCTGCAGGTGGCGTGACACGACGCGAGGTGTCAAATTTATTTGCAACAGCTTAATTAAAACAATGAACAATAGAGCTATCAGTTTTCTGCAAATGACGTTACATCACCATTTACAATGTTATCTGAAACTTATATCAGCAAATAATCGATAATCTACCTTAATTATAGCAGCATATCTCTCAGTCTTCAAAGGAATCTTATGTAATTCGTCGTACAAAGGACAATTCTTTTTTGCTTTTTATTGAAAAAACCCTACGAATATGCCTTTAATGCGAGTATAACGTCAGTCTTTTATTAATAACTAAACCTATAAAACTTACCTACTGAATCATTCTGGATTTAGACTATTTTTAAATATTAACGAGAAATATGTAGCTGGCCTACTTACCCGACTGGATGCAGTCCAAGAGGGTTGAACCGAAAGAGGTCTTCTTGTTCTTAAGAGCATCAAAGACCTCCCTGGTGAGGTACTTCTTCAGCAAGGACTTGGAGTCGGAGCCCTGGAGCTTGCTGAAGCCAGCCTCCAATTTCTCGATGGTTGCGGCGTCCACCATTGCTGCGGCTTTTCTGCAAGTAACAATTTAAAACGTTATTAACTAAAGGTAATACGAACGTTCATAATTAAGGGAAGGTAGAATAGTAATTCTAACGCCTTTAACGCTGCACAAGTCGCTCTGGTACACATTTTTGCTAATTACGCTTATTATATTCGGCTTATGAACGCAGAGAATTTCAAAAGGATTGACGTTACGTGTCACACTCAAAAGCAAAAAAGGCGCAATCAATAGATAATGATTTACTTTTTAATTTTAAGTATTTGGGCACAAGGTTTTTAGAAATTAGTCCAAATGTTTTAAAAAAGTGATATTATTAGACAACATACGATTAAAAACTGCGCGTTTGCTTTTAAATATTTCAAAAATAGTTAAAGTATAATATTCACACAAACTAGAAAAATAAGCATTTTTAATAGAAGTATTACAAACCGCCTGATGAGGTAATACGCAAGTACAGCGCCGCCGCAAACCACTATTGGAATTGTTACTTTTAGTTTATAATTCATGTCGATGGATTTTATGCCGATTTATCAAATGCAATGTGAGAAAGGGTCTAACAACTACGGGTGAAAATGCCGCTGAGACCGACGAACGACTAATACGTATTTGTTTAAACACACCCTGTGATACTCGGTTTTAGTGGAATTACGTAATTTAGGTAGAGGTCGGTGAGTCGGCGCGCAGGCCGGGCGGGCGTCTCGCACTGCGCGGCGGGCGGCGCACCGGCGCGGCGCTCCCCGGCGCGCGCAGCCCTGTCTGCCTCCCACTCGTTCGTCGCCGGACGAACGTATTATCGCAAGTTTCTTGTTACCTTTGCATTCAATTCTTGTCATAGGTACACATAACCGATATCGGATTACCGCGCATGCATTCCACGTATTGCACCGACTAACCTCACTTCAAATCCACTCACAACTATTTCAAACGTTTAAGCAATTACAACCGATTTCAATATACCCTTCCATTAGTTTTTAGTTAAATTTTATACTGACATGAGAACATTATCTATCTTTGCAAAAGTATGCCCAAAACGTGGACCGGGACCTGTTAATTACCTATAAATCATTATTAACATTCAACTTTTATACAAAGGCTTACCGAGTGTCATCCTAGCCAATTTATTTAACACATATTGTATTTTTAAAATAGTATTTTCAGGTTAGAAGCCCTATCACAATTTTGAGGTGATATTAGAAATATACCGAGTCAAACTTTGTTGACATATCCAAGAGGAACAATTTAAGACATTTTACATTACTCTGGAGATACAAAAACATGTCGTAGGAAAATAATCAATCATATACAATATTTATGATTGTGGAAAATGTACACTGACACAAAATAATGTTTGTGAGCGAATACTCCAGTCGAAAAGCATAAATAACATGAAATGAAGGGCGAGCACAGAGCACCGAGCACCGAGCACCGGGCACCGGGCTGAGCTGAACGCCGGCTGGGACATACGCACCCGTCGGCCGGTTTGTTTTCCTTGTTTTCTTTCGTTGCACAGCCACCCATTTTCACGATTTTACTGTATGAATAACTAGCGACTAAACATGCACTAAATCACATAAAAACTACAGCAAATAAATAAAATGAACGGAGGACTAAATGCAATGATGGAATGATATTTGTCCAAATGAATGTTGCCGGTCGGAGCGGCAAGGGCGAGGGCGAGGGCGCGGCGAAGGCGAGGGGCGCACGGATCGATGCGCGGCACGCGGCTCGTCGCTCGGCACGCAGGAGGCAGGACGCAGGACGCAGGACGCAGGAGCGGGACGCTCGCGGCGCGGCTTCCCGCCCTTCGGGACTCGCTTCAAAACTTTTCGGAGGGAAACCTATCTCCGGTCGGCGCCACCGGTTACCTTCGCAAGTTAGCTCCGTATGCAGCAGCGCAGTCTCTCGAAGCGTGATATCATATCTGAACACCACTCGAACTTATCTTAACATCGACACTCTTGAAAAGGTTTAAGCCGTCAATTATCGCGAAACTCTTTAAAAAACCCGGCATAACGACCGCGGCGGCGAATGGCGTGCGGCGAGGAGCGGGCGAACGACGTAATATCATGCTGAGTAGCCACCGCTTACCTTGCACTAGAACAACCGTCGAAGTCGACTGCGAGGTGTAGAATGGTCGAAGCGGGAGCGCGCTGTGCGTTAAGCCGGCGCTCCCCGCGCCCGCACCGCGCCCCCCGGCTAACCTTGGCTTTGCTGATGCTCCGCGGCCGCCGCCCGCCGCCCGCCGCTGCAGATGTACGGCTTCGCCGCCGGCCGGCGCGCTCAGGCGGAGACAGTTCTTACAACGATGACTGTCATTACATTCCGTGCATAATTGCAATTTATTTAGACAAGCCGCCGACAATACTGTTTAAAGTTTACGACTTGCGATCAGGTATTGTATTTGAAAGCCGAACTAAACAAAAAATAAAATAGATTTCGAAACGTAAGCTAAAAGCTTATATGTTGACCGGATGGCCCGTGGTCATCAGCATTCAATAGAAGTGAGTCCTTCCATCGCCTTGTTTATTTGTGTGGTCAAACTGCATAACTCAACCGGCCGTAACTTCCGAAAGATTCATTAGTATGCGCAGGAGTACTGTACACCGTTTAACATTGAACTTTTTTACTGTACATACGGTGAGTTATTTTTTTCAAATTACGTGATATTTCTCCACAATTATAAACAAGTAAATAGATTACAAATAATGAGAATTGTTTAAATGTTAACAACAACTGATTATCGCTGCGTTATCAAAATAGATTTAATAGAGAGATTTCTTTTCGTCTGGACCGGGTCCAAGCCGGTGTTGCCTGGGCCGCCATGAGGGACGGGCCAATGTCAAGTTTGTTATTTGCCTTTGTTGCGTAATTTTCGATTGGAATCAACACGTATTTACGCAAATGATAAAACAATACGAATGATGTTTTGCTATCGTTAAATCGATTTCGACTAATCTTTGACGCACATTAGTCGGAATTTTGGAAATCGGATAGGAGATCCAAAAGTCAAAAACTGTTAATATTACTAACAATAAATATATATATCACAAAATAGTTAGAAAAAAGTATTTATTTTGTACCGTCGAATGATAGACTACAATTATGAAGGAAAATCGGTTTCATTATGTTTTATTAACCTCACGCCACATTCATACTAATAGAGTAGTCAGAACCCTACATGAGATTATTCATATAATCTTCGTTATGTACTTGTGTCCACCTATGTATGTTGCTGTGTGATAATGTTGCGTCAATGAGCTTTTATGCATATAAACATTAAAACAAATCTGCCATTGGGAAGTAAGCTGCCGTTTTGTTTACGTATTAATATTCTATGATTGTGCTGCGTGTATCCTCGTGACCTTGACCCGGGGATTGGGAGCGTGTTCCCGGCACGCAGGGAAGCCGTAACAATTACCCTACTCAATGTCGGAACACGCTCCATACATAAGCCACCGCCTATGAAATTTGGGCACGCTATGGCAAGTTTACGCATAATTATGGACGGAAAAAGCTTTAATCGCGGGATTTCATGAACGTTGGAAGCAATAAAGAGGAACAGTTGTATAACGTAGAATTTAAAAAATCAATATCTCAAGTTACTTACACGCTAGCTATTTTCTAGTAAATTTCCTGTCAGAATCGGTCTAGCGTTTTCGAATATTACCCTGAAGGAACGCGGATTTATTGTTATACAGACGGATGGACGGATTAAAGTTTTAAAAAATGAATTTGGTTATAAACAGCGTAAATACATCGAGTTTGTGAAATCAGATTTTTTGTTCATTGTATACATGCCAATATTATGTATTGATAGTAGATAAAATTGTTTGAAGCTGTTATAATAAACTTCTAATAGTATAACGTAACATTTTCGGGTATTTTCCATACAAACACCATACTCCCATCTCGTAACTCAAAAGTGTTAACAGTAATATTTTCATATTTTTAAAAGTAAAATATATTTTTAGTTGGCAGCATGATGCCCGTCTTTCCGTCATATTACGAAAAGCGTACAAAATTATAAATAGTACAATAGAGTGGCCTTGACGCTTCCTCTGGGGCGGATAATAGACTTACATTATGACCGAGTATTCTCTATATTTGACTAATATTGTAACATGTTAAGCCCGATTTACATCATTCCAGTTGTAACCCAGCGATAATTTCAATCGTTGGACTGGAGTAATGTAAACCAGACATTAGTATATTTTAGTATTACAGTAAGCTTTTTATTCAAAATGAATTGGTGCATTTAATAAAAGCTTTAATTATATCGTCGGCCCTTAGGGATGGTCTTTTATAAATACAAACATGTTACTTTGAACCATGTTGTTAATCTCATTTTAATTTTGCGTTGCGTTAACGTAAATTAAAATAAAAAATTTGGGTCCTTTTTATTTTTTTCGATGGTCGTAATTACATTATCAAACTCTTAATTCAAATATTACAATGTTCACGTACTTTGAAATAAAATCTAAAATGAGAGCTACGAATATTTGACATTGAAATAAATAAAGGTCGTTTCGTTTACTCCATTCATAATTCACGCGTATATGTAAAACGGTGTGTGTGTTGCCAGTTCGAATTGACGTTTTTAGTGCATGAAAAAAAAATAAAGCAAGCCGTGGGAAGTTTCTCGAAGGCCTTGGCAATGACACGAGACGCGGCCTCGCCACGTTCAACAGCTCTTAAAAATAAAAGTAGGTACCTAGTATTACTGCATTACCTATACTAAAGTAAAGGTACATTTACATTTTTACTTTATTTATTTACTGGCACACTCGGAGTCACATTATGCTTATTTAAGCAGATCATTAATCTCTTATTAACGCACAAAACATTGATGTTTTTTAACATCTCTTATTTAAAATGAATAAATTCGGACAGTATTTAATTTGCAGTTCAAGAATTAATATTTTCTTTGTTATTCAATAGGAACATAACCTAAAAAATATCATAAAACTTCAATTAATTAATACAGAATAAGTTTGTCGCTTCATACATACATGACGCTTTACGTGACATTATCATTTAAGAAGCCTATCGTGTGGTGACGGTCTTATCTGAATCGGATAAGGATAACCTAACACGATATGGCATCAGTCGAGATTACTCGCTAATCCTGGCCAGTTATAAAGCTAGGAACATGTAAATTGATTTTGAAAAAAAAAACACCTGTGCCATAGATAAAAAATGATGACATTTGATGTTGGCGGGAAAATTACTAAAGCTTTTATTTTATTAATTCGTTTAAAGTTTTACATTTCACTATTTTTTAAATTAATTATAATTAAATTTTGACCTATCTTATTTTCTTTAAGTTTCAAATTTAAAAAGTTTTTTTCAGTTTTATCGATGTATTTTTTTTACAAAAAATTTAGGTAAGTATACCATTTGTAATGCCACTTTCAAATGACATTTAGTAAATGCTTTTTACAGTATCCATTAAGATAAATTAAACGTGGTTGTAACGTTTTATGAACGCATTAAGATTTAGTTATTTTTTTTATAGAAATATTTGTGAATTGTTTGTAAAAAAAAATGTGATTTGGAATTTTTAAATTTCAGGTATTTACTATTTATTTACTATGTTGAAGAGGTCATTATGTAAGTTAGTAACAACGGTAACAACTATTAATTTGTAGATCTTAATAGCCTCTTTAAATTTAACGACACGCCCGAATGCATGTTCATATTGTAAATTTACGACACGGTAGTTTTATGTTAACGACGTCCATTATGATTAAGAGATTAAATTAAAAATAAACTATAATAAAAAAATAAAACAACTTACGAACTATCCACGTTGCGACGTTGTTAAAACTAAATTCAATAATCCAGATATGGCTGTAAATTTATCTTGACTAAGATACGGCAATTGTTGAAATCACTTATCGATAGTGTCATTTTATGATAATTTCTTACTTACTTGGAGCTGTCAATTGTTGCGAGGGAAAAGACAAAGTATACAAGAATTATTAAGAAATAAAACCGAAGCCAGGTGACGGTGAACAGTGTGTACGGAAACATTTTTTTTTCGGAAGTTTCTGGAATCTTTTGACGTTACGAAATTTTTCCGATAAGATTTAGATTATCGTTCGATGGAAGTGGATATTTAGTGATAACGTAATTTATCGATATTACTAATACTATTGTCACTTGACGTTCGGCAGCTCAAGGCAATAAATGAAAAACATTAACTTTGGTAACTATGGTGACCTTGCTGGTATGAATTCCCTTCCGTTTGCATTTTACTTTGTTTCTGCGTTAGAAATTTACCATACCTTCAAATAGAGAAAACAAGGCCACTATACAACATTTGTATACAGATGTATAGGTAATAAAATACCATGGTAAGAAACACAAATGCCGTTACAATTAACATTAATCAGGCCCTAGTATGACTTATTGGTCACCAACGGAATGTCATGTTCCAACCAGAATGCTGATTTCGCTGAAAAACTCGCAATATATGACGCATAATGACTCTTGTTTCATACATGGAAATTAAACAAGGTAAATTTTTACTTTCGGTTTCTAAATAAGACGTTGAAAATACAGAGATAATGTGTTAATTCATCTCGATAGGAAATGCTAAGTATATTTTTAAATACTAGTATGTTTTCTTAATTTGTTTTTGTTTTCTTAATTTTGATTTTTTCTTGAAACATCGTTCACTTTAGTAAGTGGTGGGATTTGAACCTATGACCTCTAGATCGGTAGTCCGCACAATTAATCATTGAGCTACTGCCACTTTAAAACCAGAAAAGTAAAAAAATACTTGAGGTAAGCGACGTCAGTATTTCATAAAATAACA
The DNA here is from genome assembly GCA_027563995.1 of Papilio gigon. NCBI lineage: Eukaryota > Metazoa > Arthropoda > Insecta > Lepidoptera > Papilionidae > Papilio > Papilio gigon. The sequence goes on along the minus strand of JAODUI010000012.1, from coordinate 1,053,778 downwards.
CAACATGGTTTTGAACTCTACCGTTCCAAAATGTCAATATTTGGTCAACCTCCAAAAAAAATCTAAAGGTAATGTAATTTGGCATTGGGAAAGGCCTCTGTCCAACAGTGGGCGGACAAGGGGTGATGATGATGATGATATTTCTCGATCGAAAACATGAACCTTGCAATGACGAAATTTAGTTATAGTCTGTCAAACACACGTCACTGACGTAAATCCCACATGTATGGGGTTAATTGATCAAATTGACTCATATAGGATGGGTGTATGCGGGTACGTAATTAATTTAAATTGATGCGCGTAAACCGTGCGTGCACTGCTACTCGGAGTTATCAATGCTAGCATATACTGAGAACATTCATTATAAAGAAATGAAATGGTTATTTTAGGTGATCTTGGCTTAAAAAAAACGATAAAAAAATTGCATAAAAAAACTTTTTTATAAATTTTAGATTTAATTTACTAGGAGAATTTTTACATTTAATTTAATTAGTTATTTATATTCTATTTATTGCATATATTTCTTTGAATTCCCGAATTTCAATATCAGCATTTGAACCAATATTAAAAAAATAAGTTTTGAATTCAAACTGCCAACAATACGCTTAATTCTCCTCAACGTTAACGTTCGAAGGATTATAATAAAACCAAAAGTAGTATTATTCTCTTTTTATTTATTTCAAATACCAAATCGTGCATCCAGATTCCAGATAAAACCGGTTGCAGTCTGCTGGAGCGGGTCTGGGCCGGCGGCTCGGAGCTCGCGGGGCAATTTGTCTGAACAACATCTTCCGGTGCGCGGCCCGGCTTCTTCCTGTCTAATACAGTTCGCGAATTAGATTATATTTCAAATACAACAATAATATTAGGAAAATTTACAGTGCACACTTGTACCAGATTTCAATCCAAACATCCATAGAAAAAATACAAACTACAATTTACAGTATTAGTCGAAAACAACAATACATTGTCTCTGGTGATATATTATATCTTATATGACTGATATAACATTGCCTACTCTTTTTAATAATAGCAGATTTTTGTTAATTCACTAATATTTCTTTTACCAGTCCAACTAAGCTGGTGTGAAGTTGTGCTTAATTTTTTTATATTTTTTTTATTAGTCTTAAGTTAATGTTAAGCATCATCAAGATTAATTTATTTTGACCGAATTTTCAAGAAATTGACAAGTATCTGATACTACAAGCGAGTAAATTGTCAAGATGAGGGAAATTATCAATCTTCAGATTGGCGCTTGCGGGAACCAGATCGGAGGAAAGGTACGGGGTTTAGAGAGATTTTAATTTTACTTACTTTATTGCTTTATAGAAATTCTATTAGTGCTATCTTTTTAGAGGTTAAAGTTAACGGTTTTTTTATGCAGTTCTGGGAGGTAATCTCTGACGAGCACGGCATCGACCCCTGCGGCGTGTACCACGGCGACTCCGACCTGCAGCTGGAGCGCATCAACGTGTATTACAATGAGGCATCGGGCGGCAAGTACGTGCCGCGCACCGTGCTAATCGACCTGAAGCCCGCCACCATGGACACGGTGCGCTCCGGCCCCTTCGGCTGCCTGTACCGCCCCGACAACTTCGTGTACGGCCAGAACGGCGCCGCCAACAACTGGGCGCGCGGTTACTACACCGAGGGGGTGGAGATTCTGGAGTCGGCGCTCGATGTGATCCGGCGTGAGGCGGAGAGCTGCGACTGTTTGCAGGGCTTCCAAATGCAACAGTCGCTAGGCGGCGGCACGGGCTCTGGCCTTGGCACGCTACTGATCAATCGCATTCGCGAGGAGTATCCCGACCGCATCGTGCTCACGTTCTCCGTATTCCCCAGCGCTAGGGTGTCTGACTGCGTCGTGGAGCCCTACAACACGACACTGGCGGTAAACCAGCTGGTCGAGAACACCGATCACACATTCTGTTTAGACAACGAGGCGCTGTACGACATCTGCTTCAGAACGTTGAAACTGACGACTCCGACGTATGGCGATCTAAATCATCTGATCTGTGCAACGATGTCCGGCATTACTACGTGCTTACGCTTTCCCGGACAGTTGAACGCGGATCTACGTAAGCTGGCCGTGAACATGGTCCCCTTCCCGCGCCTCCATTTCTACACGCCCGGGTTCGCGCCACTCACTTCCAGAGGGGCCCAGCAGTACAGAGCCCTTACGGTCCCCGAGCTGACGCTGCAGATGTTTGACGCGAAAAACATGATGGTGGCTTGCGACCCTCGACACGGGAGGTACCTGACCGTGGCGACTATATTCAGAGGAAGAATGTCAATGAAAGAAGTAGATGAGCAATTGGTAAATATTCAGAACAAGAATAGCACGTACTTTGTCGAATGGATTCCGAATAATGTGAAAATCGCGGTGTGCGACATTCCGCCCCGAGGGTTGAAGATGGCGTCAACGTTCATGGGCAACACGACTGCGATTCAGAGCATATTCAAGAGGATAGGCGTGCAGTTCGTGGCGATGTTCAGGCGGAAAGCATTCCTGCACTGGTACACGGGCGAGGGTATGGACGAGATGGAGTTTACTGAGGCGGAGAGTAATATGAATGACCTGATCTCCGAGTACCAGCAGTACCAGGACGCGACGGCGGACGACGAGGGGGAGTTCGACGAGGAGGCGGCGGACGAAGGAATGGAGGAAGAGTGAATAATTTGGTATTTGCATTTGTGTACGTCTATTTGTGTAATAAATATAACTCCTGTAACTTCGTATTTTAATGTTATTCTAGTTATTCCAATGTCCTCGTAGTTTGACAGGCCTGAAATTTACTCTGGTAGGAAAGCTACAGATCTTAAGTCTCGTTACTGTCAAATATATAAATCGTTAGCTTCAGCTTCCGTGTACTACCCAGCATACTCGTTAAAATCTTAACAAAACAAAATTTCGTGCTCGAATGGACGTTTGAAAGTATTTTCATAGTAATTACGTATATGAACAGAACACATAGGCTAAGAATTCATTTTAATTCCGCGCGGAAAGTCGCGGGCGACATCTAGTCTATGATTTTTTAAACTTCATAAACGGTTTTTTAATAACAAAATGTCAAAAAAAATAGTTTTGCTGGAGATTTAGTACACGCAAAATAACTAGATGCAGCGCCATCTATTTTATAAAAAGTTAGAAGGAAAAGCATCGAGGAAAACTTTAGAAAAACTCACTTCAACAGTTCGCATAAGTTGAACTAGATGTCGCATCGCAACTTCAGGCTTGTTTTGTTTTCAGCGGCTGTATTGTCAGAGTGGTCATGGCGCTCGCTTGAAATGTCAGTGAGGTAGCGACTCGTTATAAAATAAAGAAATATTAGTTCTGTATGATGTAGCCGTGTTTGATGTGTGTGGAGTGCGGAGTGCGTAGCGAGCGAGCGGCCGCGGCGCGATGGCGGCCCAGGCTAATGCGGCCGGCGGCGGGCGGCCGCGCGCGGGCCCCGAGGATACCAGCACCGACAGCGACAACGACACCGAAAGGAAGGCGCTGCTCCGCCGCATATCGACCAGCAAGTGCGTCGGCAGACTGGTGAGTACGCGACAAAGTGCTGATGCTGCCCACTCACATATCGTTGTCAAAATCCCCTCGAAATGGGTGTGACGCGCCCGGGAGGCGGGCCGCGCGGCGGGGGGAGTGCGCCATGTGCCGGCCGACCTCCAGATGAACATTTTTAAGGAAATTTTATTTACTCACGGCTATTATATACCGGAGTAACGAGGTGTGGACGCTGACCTATTTAAGTGTAAATAAAAGCTAACGAGAGGAAGCAATCCGAGCGAGCGGTGTCCACGACTCGCGCGGGATTAGTCGGTGGTGGCTGACCGACAGACTGCGTGATATTTGTTTTCCCATTGATGTAAACAATACACATGATTAACTTTTCTTAATGTGAGTTATCAGAGAAAAATGCAACATTTATTTAGAAAGTGTCGCTCTGTGTATTTAAGTCATTCCAATCAGAATGGTAATATAATTTCGCGCTAAGAACTTGTGCCAACTTTGTACGAAATACAATTAGGAATCGGTTTGAGTGTGGACGTGTTTACACAGAGTTTGATAGGATTCGAGAAGATTTGTCAGATTGAATAATAGATTGTGTTTACATTCGTACGTGAGAACACCTTACGAAGAGCAACTAAACTGCTTCGTAAACGTTCATCTTGATTTATTGTAAAAATAGATTATAAATTACTTGCATGGAAGCAGAGATGAATTCACATTTAAAATCATTCTTTATAAATTACGTTAAAACCATTTCTTACTGCATAAATGAATTAAAAATTAGAGTTTTATTTAAAAAAAAGCGATACGGTCGGTGCATCGGATGAAACATTACAAATTAAATTCGGAGCTTTTTATATACAGTCCGAGTCGGGGGATCGGCGGGGAGTCACCTCTTGCGTATTTGGTTATTGCAAGAGCACGCTGTCCGATTCTTTTATGTCCTACTGTAAATTAACGTTGACATTTATGTTTATATACATACTTATGTATATATGAAATTTTCATGACGAAATTCAAGAATGCTTTTTCTTATGATATTATACTATGCAGTGTTATTGTATATATTTAACTGATAAGTCATGTATGTAATTAACCTACTCGGTATGGTCCAGTCACGTCAGATACTTACTGGTCGCGATACTTTGACTGGCATTTTTACATTCCCTGGCTTATTGCCAGTTTCATTTTGAAGTAAAATCTAAATATTTGGCCTTTGACCTTTGCTGTCCCCCTAAACCCTCCCGCGCCCCCGCTTTATCCCCCTACTTCTTATTGTGCTTCGGTGAATGCAACGTTGAATGGTCGAGGGACGCCCGCCTTTTGCTTCGAAACTAAGCAGCCCAGCGACGAGCTACAGAATACTTTCTTAATTAGAACATGTACGACTAATTATCAAACTTTCTATTGTTTAATGAAAGAAAAAAAACTATTTAATAAGGTAACTCGATACAAAACACGAACATTCATGTTCAAATCTCGCTAACTAACAAAATTCTTGATCATAAAACATCTGTTGGTTGACTGTCAATAACAGGTATTTATTTTATTTAGTCTGACATTGACAGGTGTCAGTTGACACTTGTCAATATCATCATCATCGTCATCAGGCCTCGTCAGCCGACTGCTCAGCATAGGCCTAACAATTAAATTATAGATGATTCAGACCAGTATTTCTTTTCAATGTGTTACATCAGGATAAAATGTAACATTTTTATATGTTAGAGTTTCATTTAACGAGCATGGTATCGCCTGTACAACGCGATCCATCTTCGTCTTCGCAGCGATGTGAACGTATATTACATTTGTCGTAAATATTTCTTTTAGAACCAGCATTGGAGTGTCGTTACGAATATTGTTGTATTTAACATGAAATAAAATATTTTCTTATGATAAACAGAGATAGATTCACGTCGTAAAATAGGTGTATACATAAAAATGTCGTACATCAATATTTTTTGAATTCATTATGGAATACTAAAGATTCGTATTTTTGTTATCAGAAGTAACTATAAATGATACACACTCCACAATCAGTTAATTAAGATATTCTTGATTGCATAGAATGTTTTGAATGTTAACATAGTAATAAAGTCGTCATTGTTTTAATATATCGAATTCCACCTTTACCAGTTCACGTAATTTTTTTTTAAAGGTGTAAATTTTTTACTTGACGTTTTACAGATTACTCGGTACTATGTTGAGATATGTAACGCCACTCAAAATACAAGATAAAAGTTAAAAATGATAACAAACATTATTAAGAGTTTAATCCAGTTTATAAGCAATTATAATATATGCATAAAGTATAGGAATTAAACCGACACAGTATTGAGCTCGGTGAGTGAGCGACGCCGGAGTTCCAATTACCGCCAAAGAGGATTTGAGCGGTAATCCTCTCGAGTGTTCGATACAACGCATACAAGCAATTCAGTTAGCCGGCTAAGTTCTCGTTTTATAATTTATAGGGTATAATAAATCTAAGGGAGGTCTTTTTTTCATTTACGGCGTATTTATTGATTCACATAGCGTATGTCTCAAAATCTGAATATTTTCATCATAAACAAACTGTATATTTTTCTCTATTACTCGTAATTATTAATTACGTTTAATGTAAGTTCTTTTTAATTCAACCACTTTACATTATCTAACGATTTTCAATCATAAAAAAGGTCAAACAGTAATATGGCCGCCATGTATGAAGTATGTCTAACTTTAAGCTTTCAATCTAAACGAAGGATCGATTCATCTGGCTATCTATTCTTACAAGTTTATAAATTGTTGTCGCTATATTCCAAGATAATGTTAATCTTTCGAAATTCGTCTCCTCACTACACTACAGGTATGTTGTGATGCGTACATCTTCCGCGTGATTTATAAACTAGTATGTTCATTATAGTTAAGTGGTCACCCGTCATTCAGTAAATGTGGTTCAATCGGGATTATCGTCTCTACGTGTTTGGCCTACTGCCACTTCTTAAATCCGATGTTTAAAGCTATTTTTACATCTCTCGTCCTTGTGTCGAATCGAATGTATCGAATCGGAGTGATGTGAATATTGTAAAAAAAACATTGACGGTTTTAGTCGCACATATAAAAATGTATTTGTATATTTTTAATTATATTTATCTAGAAAACGACAAGCTATAATGATATATTTCGCTTAATAAGAGAACATACTGAATTTGATATCAAATATAAGTAATATTGTCAACAGTTTTTATTCTTTAGTATAAACGTATCTCCACATTCCCGCCAATTTCACGGCAGCCATATTGAAGCGCGTGGGCGCGGCGGATGTCCGCTGGCTGTCACAGTTGGCAGCTCGCATTTTCGCCCCAGTTTCGCGCTAAGCCTCTATTGTTTGGTCGCTGACAGACAAGTGATACGGGTCCCTCGGCCCTGAAACGATCGCCTTGATCGACGCAATCGGTCCAATGGAACAAGCTTCCATTACGAACTGTACCCTTTTGAAATGTCGAGATATCGTTATTTGCGTGTCAGATCCTTTTGTTTTATAAAAAAAAAACACTACATTTAATAAGAAATGTTGTCAGAAGAATTGTATTTATAGCATATCCATGAAATACGATATTAATATTTGGTCTTGGACGAAATGCACCAGCTTTCCAGTACAAAATATTAATGACGTTGTCAGCCTATGGTATGTACAAATAATTTCTCATTTCCATTGAATTCGACTATGGTATATAAGCTATAATACACACGTATAAATTGGACACCTTTTACCCTTTGTGATCTTAAATTCTTGTCGAGACAGCTGTCAACGAAGTTTTCCTCCTCTCGAAACAAGAGAAAATGTTGGAAACTTTACAAAGTTGTAGAGTCTTGTAACTAAACACAATTTGTTCTTTGTGACACTCGTAAATATAATAATCAAGCTTATTACAAATGGAAAAACTTAAATAGCTTAGTGCCCGGCTGGCCGCTTATAAACTTGGATTCGTCAGTACAAATTTGTAACTTTATTGTCTAGGTATTGTTTTACATCAGTTTAAGAGAAGAAATAATAGCTTCAGAAAGTAAATTATTTTTATAACCCGTATCCTGAGTTTGATTTTTTTCGTTTCCTTCCGAGATTTTCTTTCCATAACATACGTCTTTTGTTTCTAAAATTCGTTCGGAGGTCTGGTATTTATGACGTTCACGGACAATGACTGTTATCTTAAAAAGTGTCCAAAAAACATTTGAAAACAAAACACAACCGTGAGTTTATGAAACATATTGTTGTCCCTCTCGTAATCATAATTAAAGATAAAGATAGGAATATGTTTTTACAGCCATTATGGTAGTATAAACAGGTACATGGCATGTAGTATACTGGTGCCGGGTAGGTACATTTGAGTATACCCTGCTCATACGCTAAGTGAATTGAAGTCGGCAATTTGCGTAATTGGTGTATTTGCCCACCTGGGCCCGCGCGTGCGACCCGCACATGCCGCGGCGTATATTTGTACATGTACTGTAAAATTGTACAGATCGTCAGTTTTTAATTTGATTAGTTTTAACGTGTTCGTCTTGTAAACTGTACACAACAGTTCATGTCGATAAACTTGTTGGTCTGATCTCTATGCATTTGGCGTTACCATTAGCAATTTTGACACGTAAAGTACTCTTTACGTTCAGGTAAGCGTCACGGCGGGGCACCACCGTGCCCCCAGATGAATCTTTCCATTGTTCACTGGCTTCGCTATTTGCAGTGCGGCGGGCGTTGCGGAAATATTTCCCCCGCGTCGTTGGCGACCGCTCCGGGCCCGCATTTCTTTTTGTTCATAACCAACATTAATAGCGCGCCCCGTTAACCGTATACTCGCTCGTTAAATTAATTTTGTTTTCATTTCTTTCTTACATTTTGCATTAAATTTTACTTCATTCTGATACAGTATACACCATCATCCGCCCCTGTTTGCCCACTGTTGGACATTGGCCGTTCCCAATGCCTTCACAATATGCGATCCTCCACTTTCCGTATCCAAAGACTTCCTACCGTCCGCACTAAGTCGTCTGTCCACCTGGAGGGAGGACTGACAACTTTGAATACAGAAATGGAATATTTCCTCTTCTTGTACATTTCTCCTTTTATAGTTTTCTTATAAGGAAATGGCGGGAAAGGAAAGGGTACTATGGTTTGACCTTCAACATACACTCAGACTACAAGCAGAATTGCTTCTACTTGACTCCAGCGCCCTGAGCTTTCGCGGTATTGCTCCGACCGAACGAAAGTCAGCTAATGTTTCTATTGTACTTATTACCACTATTAATTGTATAAAATATAACAAGTGTCGAGTGCAGAAGGGACCATTCAAACGTGAATTTGAAGGTGACTTAAATATAGTTTACCTCTCGGCCACGCCCACGCCGACAGTGCCCTCTAACGCACAATTTATCTGCGATGTTTCGCTTTAATATCGGATTATTTATCTACTTTGTTTTTCATCGCCTCTCATCAACGCTGACCATCAGTTTTACCGCCTTTAACGAGTGGACTCTATTGAATATAAAGACCTGTTCACACTGAAAGCTTTCGCTCTTACCGCACCGTTTTTATAAACACTTAAACAAAATTGAATAGTGTTTATTCACTTATCAATGTTAAACGATACGTAACGGACGATCCCTTGAATAGAAAAATGAAAAAAAATTATTAGTTAACTATTATTTTCAAAAAGATTATTAGAGAAGACACAATATTTTTATTCAAGTGTACCGACAATGGGTACATATCTTTAGTATGGTTTGGTTTGTAACGTCCCGTCTATTTTTATATGACTATATGACAGGTCTTTGATATGTCTAATGTCCTCGCGATGTGTGCATCGTAGGGCGCGATGTGCGGCGTGCGGCGTGCGGCGTAGGGCGCCGGGTGAACGATCTGCCGCGGCTAGTATTATTATCCGTGTTTACGCGATGGCAGATTGCCAGCGGCGTGAAGAATCGCAGCCGACAACGATTGAAGTCGCCGACTAACTCCATTAGGATACAACGTCTGGAGCACAACGCGGCTGCGTTCGGTCACACTGTGATAGCATGTTTTTATTTATCATAGCGTTTTATACTACGTGTGTAACGTGTAATGTCTTCATCGTTTTCATTTCATCATCCTTTGTTTGCCCACCGCTGGACGTAGTAATGTTATATGTGAAATACAAAATAATACTGTCTAAAATAATATACAACGATGAATATTTACTCAACGTAATAGTTTTGATCTATTTTTTAAAATGTCAAATCGTGAAAGTAAAATTCAGTTCTTTGTTATTGTTACATAGTAATAAATATATAATGTATTCAATACAAGACATTTATTTTAAGTGTTGAATGAATGACTTTAAATGGGCCTCTCGTCTATTCAAATGACGAGCTATTTCCAGCGGCCTGAGGTTACCTGTACTTGGATGACTCTCAACGTTGTTGCTTTTAAATAACCTGCAATATTTATGAATGACTAGCTGTCCCCGCGACACCGTCTACGAAGATAACGAAGAACGTAATTAGGTAGTAGTTAAAGGCCTGCAACGCGTCTGCTCTTCTAGTGTTACGGATGTCCAGGGGCGTCCGTGAACAAGTCATTTGTTCTCCACTTTTATAAAAAAATCTCCGATATTTATTAGGATCATCTTATAACCTTCATTATTAATTTGCCACAGTAATTAGTTTAAAACATACTAGTTAATATATTATTACATCCAAGTGTGATTACAGTAATGTGTAGGCAGGATGCGTACGACGGTACGCCGCTGGAATATATCTGTTTTATTGCTAATTAGTTCATTAAAGTAAAAGTAATATTGTAACAAGTTATTCTACAAACGATCGTCAAGTACACCAGGCAACGACATCTATCGTCAGTATACTAAAAGTGAGAAAATGAACTCACGGAACGCCTCGTGCCTATCTTAGGCCCAAGCCTGACATTATAAGGGATTGGGTCTAGTAACCTATACTGTTCCAATGTTGATTGGTTGGATTCAAGAAACAATGACCTCAAGCATTACTCAACAATTTTGAAAACAATCTCTACTAACTTATTCGACCTTAAAATATGAATGGAATGCAAAAGTAAAAAAAAAGCATGAAAATATTTAAAATTACTTCCCTTTCAAAGGTTCCCCGCGGCGCGCTGTAGGCGAAGTATTTTTCCGCAAACTTTTCTCAAAGCACTTTTTTTTACGTCAGAGACGAGCGTACTCGTGTTTGCTGGTTAACCTCGCCTGAAGATTTTTTCCCTCCACTCTGATATTTTCATTTACGCCTATTTGTACTATAACTTTTGCGCCGTATTTTTTTATTAAAAAGTGAACACTAATTAACATTTGAAGATCATGAAATAAAAGAACAATAATGATTTGAGTTATACAAAATTTCTTTAAAAATTACTTGCACATATTTTGGGTAAATATTAAACAAAACATGTGTAATTTTGAATGTTACCCGAATGTACTAAGCTGTCCCCGTACGGTTTCATCCGCATAAAATTTTCTCATACCAGTTATCCTACTTATAAAACTGTCAACGCTCAGTGAATGACGGGCCGCGAACGCGCTATAGTACCAATCCCACTCACCCTGAAGAAGAGCCCCGGATGGGCGCGAAACTAGTCGGTACCGACA
>JAODUI010000012.1:1028890-1042533 GCA_027563995.1 Papilio gigon | reverse complement strand
CAGTTTAGTAACATATTTTTTTTAATAATTTCTTTGGCAGTGAAAACCGACTGTTACACTTTGAATTTATTACATTTAATATAGAAAGTAATGCCACAAAAAAGTCACCAACCTTGAAAGAACATTTAAAGATTAGGCTAATGTACTGGACATTACCACTTGTTTAGTGACGCTATAAAATTGTAGTACTTTCACTACAAAACGCATATGCAAACAATTACTGCACACCATTAGCCAATGTTGATGAGGCTTCAGTATGTTTTAGAATTGAATTTAACAAATATTAAAAATGTATTGATTACGCACGGCTAATTGCAATCTGTTAACCGTGGCATTTAAAAAGGCCAGACTTTACTTGAGGCTTGAGCAACGGGAAGATCGGAATCTATACTTACTGTAGGATTTAACCCCTAGTTAAATTATGTATCTCAAGGTTAAATTTTCAAAAATAGGAAAAAAATAATAAAACAACAATTATAGGAATAAAATCATAAAATGTATTCAAAAAGTAAACTTTAAAAGGAAAAATTAAAGGTATATACGAATTTTAATTGTCAATTTCGAAAACGTGTTCAGTAACTTCCTCAGTCGGTGCATCGGGTATCTCTTCATGGAGAAACTCTTGATTGGATTCAAAATTTTCAATCGGCTCCTCCCCACCTTGGGACTCGGCAGCGTAGTCAACACTCATGTCCATTGCCGGTTCCGGTTCTACCGCAGGTGACGGTGATGTTTCCACAAACGAAGCTTCTGAACTCGCCATCACTTTAGGACTCGGAGGTTCACTGGGTATTTCTTGAGCTGGTTCCGCTTCGTTCACATGGTCGGATATCGTTGCTTTAAGTGGTGTGAATAAAGGCGGGTCTGTTGTAAAGAACGATGCCGAACGTACCGCTTCTTGGTTTTTTGGTATTATCTCGTCAGCAGACAAAACTTCTGTATTCGTTTCGCATTCAAATCTCTCTTTGGGTTTGAAAAAGTTTTCCCTGCGAAAAAAATAACATCATGATAGTTAAAAATTATTTCTTTTATTAAAATAAATTACATTGTTACTGGCATTAAAAAAAATAAAAAAGAAAAAAAAATACAACGTACCATAAATATTGGTTATCAGCAATAAATAGTCTGGCTTTCATTTGGCGTCAGTGCCATTTTGCCGGTGTGTGGAATTTTAAAAATATGTTTACCGCAAGGAAAATACCGAGCCATTATAATTGGCGAGAGTGGTCAATAATTGCACATTGAAACGTTCTAATTAATTGATTGCATTGTCAACATTACTTGGGCATTGTCCAAGTAGATATTTGTTTTGAATAATTTCTTGTTTATATATTGACATAACAGATTGTTGAGAGGTTTCCATACAATAACAAAAATTATACACCTTCTAATGTCAAGACATTTCCTTTTTTATGGCAATGCGGTAAAATGCTTTGATATTTAAATATCATGGTAACTGGAGCTAGGCCAGGGTTCACTTTTATAACAGAGTTAAGTTTCTTTATTAATTGCATTTGTTAATGAATCCTGTCTTTGTGACTCTTTAATGTCAGTGAAGCTAAACAACAAATAAAAATATTTTGATTCGACTTGCGTAATGTCATAAAATTGAGAAAAAAAAGGCGCCGAGATACTTAAAGCATCAGACATAGGAAAGCGTGAGAATAGACGTCAGCTCTGGACAGTGGCCAAGAGTCGAGTGACCGGCCTCGGCTCGGCGCGGACCCGCTTCACAACAAACTTATATCTGTTCTACCAAAAACAAATGAAGCCTAGGATCATGTACAAAAGTAATTGTATTAATAATGTTGCTTTTACATGCATTTCTAACCTACAATCTTTGAAATCATGTAATCCGGCTCGAAGGATCAAAACGAACACCGGCTGAAAATAATGCATTTAAATGTAAAAAATAATATAAAAATGTAATCAATAATTATGAAAGGTCGGTTGCATGATGTAATTCAATATGTTTTGTGGGCATACGCGGAGAGATAGCTATTAGCTATACTATTTGCGTCGGGGCGGGCGCGGCGCGGTATGCGCTATTTGCGGGCGCGGGTTCGAAGCCGGCCGTCAACCTCTGCAGCTCACCGCACACTGTACCCGGGTGCATTCACTCTTCATCAAGGCTTTTCGATACTTAAATATCTCGCGGGCTAGCAATATTGAAGTAGTAGGAAGTAACAGAAGATTTCATATCACCGCAAAAACATGACTTTTTAGAGATTTTTTTCCTAATAAAGACATGAAGCTACTACGAAAAGAGTTGATTTATTTTTAGGCCAAAAAAGAAGAAGGATTTAGTCTTAAAATCTTTAAGCCTGAGTTAGGCGTTTGAACAAAAGTTGGGTTAGGAAAGGTAGGTTTATGCTTTAAACGTCTTAAGCAAATACTACATGTGTACAAGTAGACATTTGCAAATCGAAATCAATAAAACAATCGTCTTATAGAGCAGGAAACAGTGCATCCCACGCAGCAGCCACGTCCAGTTGAATCAGTGCAGACTTCCGCTCGCCGCTGCTCTGCGGTCGCGCTAACGACTACATTACGTGCAGTTGCAGCGACATCTGCCCTGTCTTACCAAACACTAGTTTTTTTTTCTACGCACCGGTTACATGCAGTTCTTTTTACAGCCAACACAAATGCACCAGACTCTAAAACAGCCAGTGATTTATTGTACGGCATAGACGTAATATTTTTTTTACTTTATAGGCATAGACAATCAGTTCAAGCATAACTTTTGTTTTCATTTATTTAGAGTTGAAATGATACTTTAAATTGTATTTATAATTTTTTCATCTTTCGTCGCCATCTTTATTTTAATATACTTTTTTTTAATGTGAACTTTGACAGCACCAAAGGAGAGGTTATGTTTAGCATCAGCGAAGCAGGAGATTGTATTATTTGTTGCAGCAGTGGGCTAAATGTGGGCAGGAGACAAAGGACTCGTGTGCGGCGGGCGCGGCCATGTAAGGACACGCCGGGAACAAACGCATCCCGGAATAGTCTATACTAGGGTTGATAGAAATATTGCTTCTTGTTGAATACAAATCATAGTTTCATATAAGAGGATCGGTAGCTCAGGAGTTAAGCATTCGTAATCCGGGGTTCGTTCCCCGCCATGTACCGATGTGTTTGGAATTTCATATGCACATTTATCCGAAGTTCGAAAAAGAAAAACACCCTGCACATATCGGCGAGGTAATTTAAAAATTTGTGTAAATTCCTCCCAAACTGGGCCAGCGTGGTTGACTATGGTATAGTCACAGCCAATATAGGCTCTGAGCTCCTCAGTGTGGAAGTATAGTGAGCTAATGACGAGACGCATTCAATTCAAATTTTTTTGTAAACCAACTCTGTCTTCTTTAGTTGTATTATTCCTGGTGGAATTGAGTAATGAAAAATACGTAAGAAAAATTGACAAATAAATGTTCCTTCGCTTCTAACGGGAACGTTGTTTTAACACAATTATTTTAAATTAAAAATAAAACACCATTTTTATAGTTTCAGAGTGTTTCATTGAGCCCTCTCAATGTAACGAGCACAACTGATATCTGAACAGTTTCAACTGGAACACGACCTCATTTCGACATACTTTCTAAAGCCCCCGCTTTGTAAAACAGCAATATATTGATAAAAACATTTTCTTTAGAAACAGTAACAAAAGTTAAAAGAAACGTTGTAAAACGAAAGTTATTATGTTCTCGTATAGAAATATAAAAAAATACTTTCGTTGTCTGCATTTAAAATACCTAAATTCGGCTCTGGAAGTTTAATTAAATATACTGTTGAAATTTATTTAGTATTAAACCTTTCACAACGTAAATAATCGAATAATTTGTTTTAAATGACAACCCTAAATAAAGTGCACCGAATGCAAATAAAGAGTGTATGCCACCACGAGGCGCGCCGCCGCTGCGTCGCCGCTGCGCCGCGCCGCCGCCCCGCCGCGCTCGGCCCGCCATTTTATAATAAACTTACCAACGCTTTCACCCGCTGTTGCCAGGCGACACATGCTGACCAACCCCCAACTATCACCTATAAATATCTCAGATAGTGCTGCTAGTAATTTATTAAGACAGTAAAAATCGATTGCCTGCTGCCGAGAACAAAAACATCATGTTACTCACTACTGCATTAGAATCTACTTTGGATGGGCACAATAATCAAATGCATCGGTCATCGGTCACGCTTGGTGGGCTCAAGTTCGATTCCCACGAGCTGAGTGGGAGCGCCACAATACATTACATGAGCTGGTCGCCATTCAACTCTGCCCTTGGACAGTTAATTGAATTGATTCGAGAACTACATTCCCCTAGATTAATCTAATAGGAGAATAATAAAGAGGCCGATGTGAACAGAGACTGGACTGCACAGATCTAGAATCTAGATTTTCTACATCGTAGACTATTAGACATATTTAATAATGAATTATTTTACCATTGAAATAAATGAAAAGAGATCCTGTGTAGCGCATTGTTATTTTTGCAAATACACCGTAAATGGACGTTAATTTAAAATAAAATAATATGAAAAGAAGTACCCTTCTATGGAACTCCGAGGAAATGGTTAATTCTGTCTAGTATTAGTTCGCATCCTCACCACTGACCGCCAGCGCCAAAATGGCAGAAATCGAATTTGCACAAAATACCACGGCTTACAGCCTATCCGTGCAGAGGTCAGTGTTATAAAGGACTTGTAAAAAGTTAATTGTATCAAACAATCCATTTAACAGAGGTGAGGTCATCATGTGACAAGGCTTTAATTGTTCGCTCTTGGTCAAAGCAGCTTTTATATACTACGAGGATGACAAGGCAGCTTGATAACGCAATTTTATCACTTACGAAACGTTTCTATCTATACGTCTTGAAGAACTTGTACTTCTTAGTATTAAGATGACAAATCTATGGCAGTTGTGATCTTTATAAAGTGTTATACAAAATTATAAAACTTGTGGGCTCAGCCAGTTATCAAAAATAAGTAATGTTTTGAAGCCACACGCCTCTAGTTGTAACTAAACAGTCCAATTGTACAGT
Organism: Papilio gigon; assembly: GCA_027563995.1. NCBI lineage: Eukaryota > Metazoa > Arthropoda > Insecta > Lepidoptera > Papilionidae > Papilio > Papilio gigon. The sequence continues at coordinate 1,037,494 of JAODUI010000012.1, read as the reverse complement.
TTTAACTGTAGGTGTGCCCGTACTTGAGAACATCTGTGCGACCTTTATGACTTACATAGATGTACATTAGACAATTCTTCTTGTAGGTTTCCATCGCAGAAACAATTGTAGAAAACATATTTCCCTTTTATTTATAACAAAAAAATGATGATGAAAGATATTACAAAAAAAATTGGGACAAGATTGGTGGGTACAAAGTCTAGATTTTTTATCCACACGACAAGATAAGACTGGATTCGTCATTCTTTTATAAAGTTTTTTGTCGATATTGCAATAAACGGGTCGAGTCTAAATAGTATACAGTTAGTAATGGAAAAGAAAATGAGTCATCAACTTCTGTTATCGATGTTATTATACCGACTGCTCGCAACGTGCCCCCTCCCCCCTCTCCCTTCCACACACCTCCATCACATGATTCATGCCGTAATATTCTGTAGATGTATCAGGGGAACGGCAGTGCCCTCGACGAGGACAGCTGAACTACATTTTTCTCTATGAGCATACTCAATTCTGTCTAATATTTTGTTAAATACATCCAGCCGAAACACTCTCTTACAAACTCAATTAAAAACGTATTAAATACCCACAACGTTTAAAACCGTACCGCAGTATTTTTTAATGTAATAAGTGAAGAGATTTATCAATTAAGATTGGCGACGTTGTCATGAAGTACGAGAGGCCCGCATCTGTCATGAGCACATCCCGTGGACTCTGAGTCAAGTTGCACGACTTCCGGTGCCGGGGTCAGCGCGGACGCACAGCCACGCCCACTAGCACAGCCCTAGCATGCCATTACTCCTAAATTATATCGACTTAATGTAGTACAAGATGGTTAGTTGTAATTTTTGTATGCCCATGACCTTAGCAATGGTCAAAGCAACGAGCTAACACCGAGCGTACTGCCAATATAGTTAGTATTGACAGAGGAAGGTCGCGTGTCGATTCAAGCGTGAAGTAAAATCACGTAATTTATCTGTTTGAGCGGATTGTTCACTGTTTAAGTTCTGTCTAGAAATAATTGTTCATAGCAATAGACAATGGTTGAACCATAACCTGTTTCATTATGTCTGTTATTGCTATCTGATATAGAATTTTTCGTATTTAATGCGTTTTAAATCTGTACTTAACGTAGCGAATTTTGAGTATTGTAATGCTTTAAAAGGAATCAATGTGTTATTACATTTTTTAAATACTTCATGATAATACTTTTGAATAATTCTGCAAAGCATCTGTTGTTCTTCTACTATTGCAGATGTCCATGGGGCTCAGTGATCACCCTTGTGATCGCGGCACTCATTTGACCCTTTCTCTTATAAAAAAAGGATTTATACGGGAAGTAATGTCTCTGATGTAGCTAATCTATACAAAGTTTACGGTGACTCGCCGCGGCCGACATGATGAATAAAACACATTAGACCGCGCGAGATCGATTCACGCTCCATTTGTAAAGATTTACACGTGCAGGCGATACTATAATGTAAAGCAATGAAGAAGATAAAATTAGCAAACCGTTTATCTAATATACTATAAGTACCGTCTGTCTGAAAAGAAATTTCAAGAAGAAAACTGATTCATCGCCCAGTAGACTCTCCAACTTAAACGTATATTCGAAATTTTGGTTATTAAAATTGTCTTCGAATATTAAAAATCAGCGTTGTAAAATAATCAATAAATGAACAAAAGTTGAACAATAAGAATAGCATATGTTACTTATGTTACAAAAGACCCGTCGAAGTCAGGTCAATTCTTTCGAATATCACTGGGAACAAATGCCAACTTACAAACAGATACACAGACCGACATAAATACAGCGTGTTCGCAATTATTCCTTAATTACATTTAAACATTTCTATGTTATTAATATGTATAGTACAGTATAGATAAATAACACATAGCCATGAGTTATAAACAGGTTCAAAAGCTCGTTACAGATGAACGTTATCTTGGCAAAGCTCGGACGTCGGATAGCTGGCATACCGGCGTACTGCTATCATTGTAAACAGTGACCAAGTGTCCATTGCTTACTAAAACGTTGGGCCAAGTGCGGACTATATTTGACTTTAACATACAATATCGTATCAGGAGTTAGCCGCGGTACTCAGTCCGCGCACTCTCATGTTATTGTTTCGTTCGAGGATATTGGATATAGGTCTTTATACAGTCGGGGGCTAGTCAATAAATGGGTATTGATTGACAGACTGTTTATATAGCGTGTGGTTTACAGTGTAAACCTTTGTTTGCCTAACCTTTACTTTTAAATATTAAGGGTTTACACTTTACCAAAGGGTTTAAAAGCTTTAAGTAAAGATTACGGGTGGTATTCCCCAATTGTGGTTACCACCGATACAGACTCAGTGGTTACTTGTATTTAGTCTTGCCTCATGGTGAATATAAAATTAACGTTTTGTGTTACTTGATATCAACTCAACTTACAAAACAACGAAACAGTAAGAGTTGTTGTCTAAAAAATGACGTTTTACAATGGATATGTGTAAAATCAATAAAATAGTTCCCATTGGGGCTTGGCAGAGCTGCGAGATGACGTCACATCTCTCGTCTCCCGGGATAATAAAGTCTATTGTTAGGTGGGGCGAGAGGAGCGGACCTCGCTCTCCCGGAGGAGACGCATTTCGAGTTGTTGACTGATTGACTGCCTTGCGGTAGGTCGGCCGTTACACAATATTGACTATAAATCTATAGAAACGCTAACGACTGCAAGTCTGAATAAATAAAAGAAAAAGTAGTACACCCGCATGATCTAGAATCTAGGTCACGAATATAGCAAGCTAGGCTACTAGTATGGTACCAATAAAATGTAACTGCTATCTGTATTAGAAGATAAACATGTAAATTAAACAAAAGTATAGGTCTAAGTATGATTTAGAACCTTCCTAGGATTATAACCCTATGATGAGAAGTTAATCTATAAAGAGAAGACGGTCGGTGGCGCAGTTATTGAGCGGGCCGTGCTCGACATTGTCTAGGTTCGATTCCCGCCATGTTCCAATGTGTTTTTCTATTTTCGAAATTACATTACATTATCCGACGTTCTTACAGTAAAGGATAACATCGTGATGCAACCTGCACACATCGAAATTCAAAGTTATGCGTGAAGTTCACCAACACGCACTGGGCCAGCGTGGATGATTATGGCATGGTAATCCCTAATAATAGGGTATGCTTCGAGCCCGCTAGTAGGCACGTATAGTGAGCTGATGACGATGATGACGATGGTGATGAATGAGGAGTTATATAACTCTATCACTTCATGTGCAAAAATATCCACATTCCCCAAATAATTCAATCAAACAACACACGGTCATCATTAAAATGCCAATTCTGTTTGTACTGCGGGAAAATATTTCGATCACTTTAATAAAAATTTATTAGTATTGGTGCGGATTCAATAACTAAAACTCGACGAGAAGAAAATACGATGGTCCAAAGTAGGTCAGAACGCGGTTGAATAATCGGCAAGAATTAATTAAGACAACACTTGGAGTCCATAATTGACTACTAAGGTATTCTTTAGCGTTGATTCTTCGTATATAATCTACTCTCAAAGGGACCACTTAAAAACTCTTAATCTCTGCTCAGTGCTGCAGTTAGCTATCTCGTTTTAGTTATCTTAGAACGACAATTCAAAGATAATTCAATCCTTCGAAATATTTTTTCGTTAGCTTAAGACGATGTAATAAGGATAATGCTTTCGCTGGTATCTTGTACCAAACAAAGCTGCAATATTTTCGGCGCTCGCGCATTCCCTCTTCGAAATCGAATCGTAAACGTTGGCTCCGACGCCTGCTCCACCCCGCTGGAGCGTTGCCAGCTCTAATGTTGAAGATACAGTTAAATCTGACTCCCGTTTGTTTGTTTTTAGAGCATCTTCTAACGCATCGAGCTATTTTACAGCGCAGTTACGTCGGAAGTGTTTAAATTATGTAACATTTTTAATTCGCTGATTAAAAGAATGTTGGAAATATAATTTCGGTAATATAGACTAGTAAATTAGAGGCTATTGAAAAATTTAAACAACGGTTGAAATGGTTACGAAAAAATAGGTTAGAGTAAGTAGGTCGGGAAAAATTATTAAAAAAAAAACGAAGTTATAAAATCACTTTCAAATTAATAAAAAATACAATTTACAGTAACCTACTATTATTATTACTTGAACATTAGAATATTTTTGAAGAAACATCTGGTAAATGGTGCTGATGGCAAATTTATCTTAGTCTTTTTTTTTACAATATTGTTTACGCTGTCGATTATTTCCCCAAGAAAAAAACCAGGTCATATCATAGTTATAAATTTTGAAACGTGCACAAAGGTAAGGCTTGTACGGAAGCTTTTACGTAACAAAGCTCGACACTGCGACCTTACACGAATGTCGCGAGTATTGATTGAAATCTATTTATGTCTTCAACTAAAATATTTATATTTCAAAATGGCTGACTTTCCTCCGATCGATGATTCAGTGGTAGGTACAGGAAGTAACTGATAAAATAAGGTTTTGATATTATATAACCAGATACGGAAATTGATGATTTTAATAACTTTAATGGCGACAAAGAGAATGTAGATTATAAATGTTTTGCTCTCTTTGCCTCTTGTTTATATTTAGCTTTTATATAATCTGTGGTTAGGAGGTACTTTCCCAAATACTGTTAGTTATCATACGTGGGAAACTAGGAATAACCTACTATAATATACAATCTAGTTTCATCAGACTACGGATGAAGTTGTAAACTCGCCACATCGAATGCTAGATTTTCGAATAACAGAAAGGGACGAAACCAAACCGGTGATATGCCAATAAATCTTGGCACGTTCGAGACAGCATACATTTGTATCGAATAATTTTACATTTTAGAAACTAATTGATTACCCGGAAACTATTATAACAATTACCGTATATAAAAAAAAATTGAAAAGGAAGTACAAACAAAGAAAGGTCTTAATTTTCTTTTTGTGTAAACAAAACACAACTATTCAAGTCTGTACTAAATTGTTACCCGCGCTAAAATATGTAGTAATATCAATTACGTTTGTTATTCACTAAGTACTGCGTAGTTTCTTTCCCCGCTGACCAAACCTCAGCACATCGTACTGACGTCGTAACACTCGAAGTCCCGCCGGCGCGCGGTCAAATAACGTTGCATAGAATTTTATAGAGCAATAATCGTTCAGAACAAGCCGTTTCATTATGTCGACCATTTATTCGTTACCCATAAGTGTCAATAAAATTTAACCGGACACACTTTGAGACTGAAATGTGGAATGTGGCAAGCTTAAGAAACAATATTTATTTTTTCGAATTAACTCAACATGTTTTTTTGCAAAGATTACGTCATCAAATAAAAAAAAATTGTTTAAATTATTTTTGCGGATAGCGGAGGACCGCATGCTGTGAAAGGCATAGCTTAGTAGGAAAGGGCTATGTCCAACAGTGGGCAGAGAGGGGCTGCTGATGATGATGATGATGATTTTAATAAGGACTACGATGTTTCAAAACCACTAAAGGAAGGCAGTTCCTATTTCTTATAGCGATAGTTCATTTGTTCTTTACCTTCAACTATAAACAATCTGCGGGCATGAATAAGGAAGAACAGAACATTTTATTTCTGTTCACATTCCATTCTAGACTTTATATTGTAGAACTGAACACCGCCCGAGCCTCCCTCTGTACAAGTTATGTAATACAACGTTTGACCTAAATATCTACGCTTTGGAATCTACGAGCTAGCATTTTCTAGAAAATTCTCAGGTATTAAAAGAGATTGAAATATTAATTATAGAGTGGAAATTACGAGAAAATTTCCTTCAAATATTTTAAACAATCACTGTGGTATTTTTGACAGTATGGTTTGGTTAGAAATGCCCTGTCTGATATATTTGATGATTTTAGTTAAGAGTACATTTTCCCATATATATCGGAAATTCAGAGCTACAGATTGAAAGGGAACTGCTATCGGTCTTGTAACGTTGCCAATTTCCAAAACCCGTTAGTGTTGCGTCGTTTGATATTTGCGTCGATAGTGTACAGGTTACACTTTAACCGATAATAATTCTAGCGATTTATGGACACAGCTTACGAACAACAGGGTTTATTAAAACAGTATCAAGCTATATTTTAAAGTTGTGCAGATTTTTATTTTTACGTTTATTCTTTTTTAATTAATTAATAACTTCAAAATTTCGTTATTGTGATCATTTGACATTTAATTGAGTGTGTTAGTTAAGAGAAGTCCTTGACGCCTTAATCTCAGGAGGCCCGGAGTATTTTAAGAGTCAAGGCACCACTGAATCTATTGTTTTAGTGAGCAATAAACATTTTTTTTCATTTTCATATAATTAACTGTCATCGGTGCCGATCGTTATATATATAAGTTTGTATAAAAGTGTCCGTTAGTTAGCGGATTGTGTCCCCAAAGGTCTGTATCAAATTGCGACAGGCGCCTAGATTGCGGCGATGCGCTAGATACAAGCTTTCCTTATAACCGCATGCGGTTTGTAATTAAATTCATTGATGTATTAATAACTTCTATGATGTGTAATGAATGCCGTAATAAAAAAATAAATACCGATAATGCGTGCGGGAATCTAAAACCATAAAGCCTAAAAAGATCTTCAAAAACTCATTTGATTCGAGCGACGTAAAATGGTGCCAAATCTTCATCAAAGACAATATGTCGTTGACAGTATAATTGGTCCAAAAACTAAATTTCGTGCCATAAATGAATAAATATTACATATTACTTACATGGCGTATCCGATAGCTATGGCGATGTACCACAGAGTAAAAACTATAATTCCTCCTGAAGAGCTGTCCCCCTCTGCCATGTTTGTTGCTGGTGATGATCTGTAACCAAAACGAATTGTTACTGCGAATGCATTCAACATCTCTTATTAACCAAACCTTAGGGTCGACGCACCAGAACACTCCTGTCATAATCATTTCACACGCCGGCGGCACAGGACTGATCATCGAAGGGGAAGACCTAAGTTCAATATTGGACAACTTTAGGTCGATGATGAAGAGACCGTCATTCATGGTTCTTTAAGTTTTAGCACACGAATGGAAATCTAACGGGTAATTTTGGATTTTTTAAATTTTCATACGAACTAACTTTACTACTGTTGCCCTGGCGACAGTGGCAGGTGTGGGCGCGGGCGCGGCAGGCGGAGGTCGGACTGGTGCGGTCGGAGTGACTGGTGCGGGTGCTGGGGCTGGTGCATTTTCCTTTTTTGTTTCACATATCGACAATAATTTTGAATATGCCAATGACATCTGTCTAATGCCAAAATTCATGTTGTTTTATGTCACGTCAATTATTTTTCATTGTTTTGCGTGATCCACATAGATACAAATATTTTAGAATAATTTAATCACGCGGTCAGTCGCGTAGACAGGCCTTGACGAGCCAATTACGTCAGCTCGCTTCTTTCTATTTCCCAAAGACCTTACCAACAAGTTCTGCCAACTTCTTGTAACCGTTACTTAATCTAAGCTTAAACATTTTCAAAATTATCAGTACTACTTTATATGTTTCTTTGAACATTGAATGTCAGGTACCAATAACATTAACTGGATGCCTGACCTCTTCTGAGCAGTTATCACGCTACTGCCTACCGCACTGCCGCTTTCGATTTAGGGTCCTTCGAGACGCGAGATTCGTTCCCAAAGGCATCATCTTCTCTATTGTTGCGCGTATCGAAGATGCCCACTTTGTGATCCCGCGGCTCGCTTGCCCCCTTCTCTTATAAAAAATTAAACAAATATGTAATTACTGACACGTTACTTACCCCTGATTGTGTTGTATTCCACTTCACGCCCCGCTCTAGTTGGTCGTGTCTTGATCGGAACAAAAATCATAAAAAACATAAATGCCTATATGTTTATTTATGTAACAATCTTATAAAACTAAATAAAATTCAAATAACATACATCGTAACCCAGATATACATAAATTCTCGTTTTTTTTAGATATACATATATTTATTTTACATTATACATGCGTAAAGAAATTTTATGGTTAAAAACAATTATTTTCTTCCTTATTATAACATCTATACTATATTACATTTTGTAAAATTTTTTTGATTACTTAATTTACAATAAGTTTTAATATATATATATAATTTTGATTTTGCGTTAAATTTCAATTTAATGTTTTCTCTCAAGCGGCAACACCGAACCCTTTTTGAAGTCTGTCAACATATTCCTTGCGGCAGTCCATGTCGTCGGCGGGCCGGTTGTACGGCAGCCACACTGGCTCGCCCACGAAGTAACGGTACGCTTTCAGGAAATTCTAGAAAAAAATAAACGTAATTACTAGCAAATGAGACATATTCAAGAATGGAGAACCAACTGTATAACTTGACTATTGCTATAAGCTCTCTATACGTGGACACTGTAGGACTCAGAGCCTGCCTTATATAAGGGGTGACTAGTATCTATAAATTATTGTTAGAATACTATAGTAAAATAGAAGCATTCTGAATTTATTCAAATCGTCACTTCCATCTATTAACTATAAGTTTATATTACTTACATTAGTGTCAACTGTAAAGCGATGATAGCTGCCACTGGGGATGATGATCATG
>JAODUI010000012.1:1006403-1021281 GCA_027563995.1 Papilio gigon | reverse complement strand
CAGGCCTATATCCAGCAGTGGGCAGATAAAGGCTGATAATGTCGAGAAATTGCTTCCAGAAAAAGAATAAATTATGGGTTTATTGTAAATTGGCGGTAACGTCATTTATGGCATTAATGTATGGACAGTATTATGATGAGAATTAACTTAAAATAATAGACTGTTTTTTAGACCAGTTAAATAAAATTGTATATAATATACACGGTCTAATCTAATATCGATTAAAGATTATGTCGAATAGGTCACTTCTAAAATAACGTTCGTTGTCCACTCACTGCTTACAGCTCGCCACTGTCATAAAAGTGTTTAGAGTAAGTAATCTCTGCGCTTGTCAAATTGAACCATAAAATTGAAGGAAGTGGAAAAGTGTGAACATGAAATGGCTACATTTACGACTTGAGACATTAGCTGTCTGTTTACTGTATATACACAATAGATTGGTCGCTTTATGAATCTCGAGTACAGCTTTGCTTCAATATTTTTATTACCCATAAAAAGAAAGTATGACGACTTTAAGTTTGAAAGGGCTAGAGGACGTACCGTGGAATGAGAAGACTTTGAGTAAAATAGTTGGAAGTAATACTTACTCTAATGGTGCTGTCGTCAAGGTACCCGCTGGAGTCCGGGTTGGAACACTTGTCGTTAAGGGTCTGCGGCTTGTTGAGGTACCGGCGGCGGTACAGCACAAAGCCCGTGCTGCCCGCTAGCGCCGTCAGTACCAGGGCCGCAAACGATATTCCGGCTATCGCGCCCGTGTCCATCCTGTTCCCCGGCTCTATCACTTGTCTAGAAGATTCTATGATCGGTGGCATCTTGGTCTGCAGTAACGTCGTTTCCAACGAAAGAGGTTTCTCCGTCACGATCCTGCTCTCCGAAATCCCTTCTAGATTCCCGTCGTCTCTGACTGAGTCGGGCGCTAAATTGCGCTTTCTGGAATTGAACGTTGCGTTCTGCGGGTCGGCTAGCGGGTCGATTATTGACAGGAGTGATGCATCGTTTGTAGTATTTTGTAGTCCAATGGATGAATTGGTTGCGGCGGTCGTGTTGACTTTTGCCCACTTTGTCGGTGATGTTTGAGCGGTGGTGTTGTAGGTGGTGTTTGATTGTGTGGGTTCGGTGGTGTTGGTACTAGGAGCTGTGGGCGCTGCGGGGGTGGTATCGGTGGCATTGACGTTGGTGGTGGTAGGTGGTGTATGAGGGAGAGGGAGGGGTGCGGCCTTGGTGAAGTACATGGCACGCGGCTGCCGCTCGGCGTGGGGCTGTGCCTCGGCCTCCGTCGGCGCTGGCTGCAGCTCGTCAGACTGCGGCGCGCTGACCGCTCGTCCGCTGCTTGCTGAAATTGTTACAGGACCCTTTGTTAATTTTACACTAAAAATACCTTTGACAATTTCATGCTAATTTAGTAACAGACTACAAAAGCTTTTGCATGATTTTTATTTAATCTGTACAATGCTATAAAGTTATAAAAATCTGAGGACACCATCAAAGGTCTTTGTCAGAGTTACCCGTAGCGTAATAAAACGCCGCTTGAATTCAGAAATATTCAAACATTCAGCGAAAATGGAATAAATAAAAGGATATCTCATGAAAACCGCGTCATTATCATAAATATGAGAGCCCGGCAATATTCCTCTCGCACGACGCGCCGAGCAGAGGCGGCGAAACATAAACGAATCATGAAGCCTAACTCTATGCTAATATATGTGTTTAGTTATATAACAAAAATATGAAGATGTTAAAATACTGTTTTGTTTCATGTGTATTACGGCTTAAGAAGAGATGTATGGATGGCATTGGTGACATGGTCAAGAAAGGGCGTGTAAGATGACGGAAGATACATCGATCTGGAGGGCAGAGGCCAGGCTGGCGCGCCGTACGTGTGTAGTAGTAACAATTCCCAGTTTCCGTGGCGAAGAATTATTCTAGGCACCACTTGCGTTCATACGTAATACAATAACATGTGAATCACGCGAATGGATGTAGGAGAAAATGTCGAAGAGATTAAGTTGAATGTGATATTTTCATAGAAGTATCAGAAAAATACGGCTACAAAAAAAATGGTTATTTAAATCAGAGAAACAAAGTCTGTACGTAATATCAAACTAAACTATTGGGTTATTTTTTGCCGACGACTTTCGTAGGTTCGAGGTTAGCGTCCAATTTCATTGGCTCTCGTTGATACGGCATTAAAAATTTCAATATACTAACTAACTGAAATGTGGTTACTAATTGCATTATTCATTAGGAGGAAGTATTACAAGTTTGCAGTACAACGAGTGATTATTTTTGCTGTCAAGTGACATTTTGCAAACATTATTGCGTTCTAGTTTCAAAGGCAAACAGGCTAATGATTGGGTTAGTGAGAACACCACCTAATCTTGTCGTATTTGAGCGGCGACTACTGCGCAATACCTTTCATTTAAATGCTGTCTAAATTGTTTGCAGAATTTCAGAATCTCAAACAATAATAGCTTTGTGTTTACGCACATTGTTGTCTCTGTTACATCAAAGATAATAAAAGGGATGGCAATATGAGGGGTCAATTAATGTGTTACATGAATTGTCCGCAGGTAACCTGATTGTCGGGACTTAGTCGGTGGTCGGCGTACATAATGCGCTTAGCTCGCTCCGAGCGGTAAGCCGATCCGAATGCTGGTGCTGGGACACATCGCTGAGGACATGAACAAATCCGTCTGTGATGCTCACTTCACTGGTATGTTGTTTCGATTTCTTGTGTCTCAAATACATTAATTAAATTCATATTTAGGTTACTTTGTTTTATTATTAATAAAATATTAACAGATTTTTTATTATTTAGTAATATTTCTTGCAATCATTTCAGGTAAGCTTGAAAAGCTTGTGGTAGGATGTGATTCACGGCAATAGTCGTATGGTGGGATTATAACACACGACCGCTACACTGCTAGTCCGTACCCTTAACCGTTGGGCTATTGGCGCTTCCTTGGCTACGTCGATAGCATTATATTGTTATGGAGTAATAAATAAAGCGCAAAGTCCGAATAAAATAAAACACCTATATGTTTTATTCGTTCCACTTCACAGAAAAAGATATATTATGAAGTCGGTCGAGAAAAGTCTGATGTAAAATGGATCGGATTACATAAGTGTCGTGAATGAGCATAACCTGCCAACGTGATAATACGGTAGGTATAATCGCGAACACAAGTGACAATTTTTTTTTGACACCATAATAATATTGACTAGGATAAATAAAGAGGACTAACGTTATGTATTGCGGGGAAATTATTCAAAATTTTAAGCATAACGGTAAAATAAAATTTGGGAACAAATATCCATCATCCAATCCATCCGCAATTCACTAGGCCTAATACTTCCATGTATTTCTTTCTACTAAACTTCTTTCTGTAAACTATAAAAAAGATTACACATTGTTATATATATTGCTGTATTTTTAGAGAAAAACCACATTTTTTTTAAAACTAATCTGTGATTTAATACTCTTGTATATTTTACATCTAAGACCAATAGCTAATAGTCATCATCATCAGCCCTTGTCTGCCCACTGCTGGACATAGGCCTTTCCCAATGCCTTCCACAGAATGCAGTCCTCAGTCTTATAGTAAAAAAGTGATGGGTGGACGCGAATGTACGTGTTAATATTGGGGTTGCAACGCTATTGTTTGCGTTTGAATAGCGTATTGACCTGTTCACAGGCTCGCAACGGGGACGCCGGGTGTGCGGACGCGCGAGATTGATATCGCGTAACCGCTATGGTCGTGATGCAATACATTTTGTATACCGACAAAAAAGTTCACATTGACTTCTTTATCTTATCGAAATACATATAAAAAAGGCCTGTTAAACGATTTAATTTCAATATTTTTTTAAATAAAATAATAGTAGATTTTTGTTTATATACTATAATTCCTTTTAACACTCCAAATAAGCTTTAGACTAGTACTAGGATATGTTCCACGACAATAGTCAAATGGCGAGATTCGAACTCTCGATCAAGTGATCGTAACCATAAGGCTATTGGCGCTATAATTCAATCGATACAACAAAGGCAACGTTTCTCAAAAGAAAGCGACAGTTATTCATTTGTGTCTAAATCTAATGAAATGACCGAGTCCTGAGCCTTTATTACACTCACTGTGCGTGCGGAAACCTGTTATTTTGTATCCGCAGCCGCCCTTTTATGCTGAAACCGTATAACAGATAATCCAGTTAAGAAGCCTGACACATAAGACTTTTGGTATAGCTGAAGTCAAGGGTAGTTTCATTAACTAGCGGTCGCCTGCGGCTTTGTCTGAGCGGAATAAAAAAAATAACCTTAGTCCCGCAAAAAAAAACTACGATGAAAGGCATTGGGGAAGGCCTATGTCCAGCAGTGGGCAGACAAAGGCTAATTATAAAGATGACGTGTAGCCTCAACAGGCTTAATAGTTCCTTTTACTACACATAAAAATAAAACTTTTTGTATTTCATTGTACTATATTTTATTACGTTTTGTATTTGTGTGGCATTACGTGTGTTCTTTCTTTCTTAACAGCAAAACGAATTGAATCGTGTACGATAACACTCGAAAGGAACACTTGCCTACCGGAAAATAAGAGGAATGCGTGAAATATTAAATAATGCAATGTGTACAGACGTATGCATCGTGGCAGTGAATGAATATTTAAAAAAATAAACTTTACATATTTTTGTAATTAGAAAAATCTGAATATCAATGAATAATAAGTCACTTTATATTCTAGTTTTTGCTTAATTTATGCAAAATAATACGACACGTCTGGAAACTTCACAGCAAAGTATGTCGGGAAACGCCTCCTCCAGACGACATGCAAAGCCTAAGCGACGCACGATTCAAACTTAGCAGTCAAGAATCTTAAATTAATTTAAAAACAAACAGAAACAGAATTTTAAAAACATGTCTAGATGTTTACATGCAGAATTACAAGAAGAAACACATCTGTAGTTCTTCTAGTATTGCAGAAGTCCATGGGCGTTTATCCCTCTTGTGATCCCGCCGCTCGCTTGCCCGCTTATCTTATAAAAAAGTGTCAGGTCACATCGAATAGAAATTCGTAAACTCTGCCTCTATCTTTCATTTGTGACCGTTAGTGTTACGATAATCTTATAAATCAAACATTGTTCGAGGCGCACATCACAACATGCAGGTACCGCACCCTTCAAAAGGAACTTCTAGAGAATATTTGATAAATCTTTTTCATTCGACGCCCTTTGAATGTTGAACGCCACTTTAATATCGGGCTCAAGTCGCAGGCGGGACAATGTCTGCCGCTGCGGAAGGAACACGTCAAACACGTAACGTTACACGTACAAGATAGGTCGACATAAAAAGGCTTCACTTCCTCTTTCATGATAAATGTATTTGTTCCATTTGGAATTCTGTGATACTTCCTTTAAGGTATTTTTAAATTATTCTTAACATTTTTTATTAACTAAATAAAGAATTTCAGCCAGTTGTTTTTATATCGGCTTGATTTTGTTAAAATAGCGGAGTTACCGAAGCCCAGCCTAGTTTTATTTAAACAGAGGACTACACAAAACACAAAGAGAATATTTCACCATCCTATACATCACCTACCCCGCCAATTCCTCTTTCCCTTCCTACCTGAACTTTGACAGAAAATAGATTCATTATTTAAAGCACTAACTGTTTACTTAAATATTAAATTAACTCTTATAAAAAACCGTTTAACATGAGTATATGCATACAAGTGTATAGCGTCATACTATTTTAGATTTCCGGTTCGGTCCTTCCTGCCTGTGCCCATTTTAGAATAATCGATAAACTAACTTCCTATTTTAATTAAAGGTATGACATTAAACCGAGTCTTACTTGGCTCGCGTATGCTGTAGGGTCTTGTCTAATATTTTGAGATATAACTAAAGATAATAAGCACTTTTTAAGTATTTACATATCTACAAATCTTTTAATGTTTATTAAGTAGTTCCCCTGCTCTCTTAGTAACAACTGTGAATGAACCATGCAGTAATTGTAAGAATATCTCGACCAAATAAGGAGATTGCGCGAACACCCTAAAATTGTCACTCACAACAATTAAGAACGACAAGACATAGACATCCTGTTATTGCGAATTCTCACATTTACTTGAATTAATAGAATACAACCTTCGCTGGAGACCTTACAATGAACAATGTTATCTAATATATTGTTTTTATATTCCCATCAGAAGATATTGCACGAAGAATGAACAATTACACGAGCATGTGTCGCGGCTGACCACGAAACGAAGTCATTGTTTACATTTATAGTGTCTACGTTTAATTCAAAAGAAAGGTCACGTCATGCGTGTTACTAGGTATAACAATAGACTGTCACTATATTATGAAACAGTCTCATCGCAGAATTTGAAAATTTTAAATTAAAAAAAAATAATTATTTAACGAATAGTTGAATAACTCTACAACAAAAAAGGCGTATGTACTTCGGGGCTAGGAGACAGTGTTTGTGAAAAGAACTGAAAAAAAATTACGTACCTATTAAAGACAACAACATCGTCACCCAGAACCAGTGCATCCACCAGTGCAGCGTCATGACGGCGGCGTCGCCAGGTCTGTTGCGTCTGCGCTGTAACGAATACACATACAATCAACTTTAATTACTGTTTAAATTGTGAGTGGAAACTAAATGTGGTCTAATGATTTCTATACATCAATCAATTTTTTGATCAATTAATCAAATATCAGTCTTTATAGATATTGAAAAGTTTTTTTTTTAATATAAGATTGTTTATCTACTAATATTTATTTACCACTCCATCTAAGCTCTAGACTTGTGCTAGGATATGGTTTACGGCAATTGTCTGATGGCAGCCGTCGAACTCTCAACTAAGTGATCGGAAATATATACCCTTAACCATTAGACTAGCGATAGGCGTTTCGTAGAATATTATTAAATCAAGTCTGTTAAATGGATTATCTAGAACATATGTATCCATCCACTGCCATTCTAAAATATATTTTTGTCTGTTTCTAATAAGAATAAAAATGACTATGGTAGAAGTGTTTCGACAGCGCCACCTGACGGTAAGAAACTAAAAGAATATTTAAACAAACGTCAGTGTCCACGGCGCCTACAACGAGCAGACTCATTAGGGACATAGTTCTAAGATCAAACGATAACACGGAGAGAAAAGAAATGTTGACACATTCTGTTTTAAGGTCATGGTACTTGAGAACGTTTTGCCGACTACGACAATAGGACGGGGCTTATTAAGTAACGTTGTTAGCGACACTGAACGACACTCTCATGTCAAGGGTTTAGTTCATATAAGACGTAGAATTTTTTAAGAGAAAAATATGTAAGACACCAAATGCAAATTGGTTGAGAAATAATGGACATATATGCTTAATTATGGTAGAAAACCTAAATTAAGTAAAGGCACATGAAATTCTTAAATGGCAGCTGTGACGATTTTTTTTTCTATTTCGTGAAAATCACGAGATAAAGTGTTTTGTTACAAATATTTTCGACTTTATGAGTTAGAGAAAATTTTAGTTGGTGTATCATTTAGGGGTACGGTTGAAAACCGGTAATTTTTTTTTTTTACTTATATGATCAAGTTGTGAAAGGACAAAAATCACAAAGAGTTATGATAATATGTTTTTGTAAACAATGAAGGCCACATGGTTCATCGAAATTGTTTTGATATGGTACAGAACAATGTACAGATTCCGCTGTACACCATAAAGCGATATTGGTTCAAGATAATACGTGTAATAAAAACACGATAACGGTTTTAACGAAAACCTTTTATCTCTCGAAGCGGACGTGCGGGAAACAAAACTCCGAAAATTCGTTTACATCACGAATCAATGATAACATCACTAAATTCAAATACATTAAACAATCTGACAACGACGATAGTTTTGTGAAATTTTTGAAATTATCATGACGATTAAATTTTATACTAATTTCATCAAACCTTCCAGATCAGTTCTATCACTATACTTCCCCACTGAGGGGTTTAGAGCCTATCGTATTATGAGAGTTGATAAGGCCATAGTCAACCACGTTGGTCTTGTGCTGGTTGGTTACATTGGTGGTTATATTAATTGGACTGTTAAATAATAGATGAGTAAATCTATATTTAATAATATAACAGAAGCTCGTCCGTGAGATTAAGTACGATCGTCGTTTATTCCTCGAGGAAACCGGTCGGGTGAAGCTCGGCAAACACAATTTGCATCTCCTACATTTAATTAAGTTTCATCCGGCAACAGAGATTAATTATTTAGATCACTTCGTCCGACTGGGGGTTCAAGCGCCAATAGCCTAATGGTTAAGGGCACGGATTTACGCTAACGTAGTCGAGAATTCGAATCCCGCCATTCGACTATTGTCGTGGACCATATCCAAACAAGCCTAGACCTTAGTCGGAGTGGTAAAAGAAATATTAGTAAATTAACAAAAATCTGTTAATATTTTTTATATAAAAAAATAACGACAAAATTAGATCAGTTACAAAGCTCTAATAATTAGTAGTTAAAACACACTAAATAATAAGTGTATTATTGCAGATTTTTGTATATTATGTAAAATTTACCTGCAAGTGGCATTATTTTTTTAAACAAGTCTTATTTATTTAACGTTGTTACTGATTTTGAAAGGTGACTTGTGTGCTTATAAAAGCAAAAGTGTTGCTTGGAAAATAAAAACAGTATTTTGTTCAGGGCCACAGAGTTATTTCACCCTTTGGGTATAAGTCAAACTAAGAGAGCCATAAAAAAGAAACTCAACTCAAGTCAAACTAAATGATAGCTCACTAGCGCCCCCTATCAATGTCAACAAAGAGTTAAAAGACCTTTTTCGTACTGTATAGCTGTCTTGTCATTGTTTTTTTCTAAATAGGCTTCATATATTTCCTGACGGTTCTAACCGATGTATTATCCGCCGTTCCAACTGGCCCAGATATATTTACATTTAATTGCTATTATTCATTACATTTCATATGATATTATTTTATTTGTGTACAGCATTTTTTTTACAAACTTGTAAATTTGTATAAAAAGTTACAATTTATTCAAACATCTAAATAAGTAACTGGAAAGTAAACCTTTGAGCAGGTTAAATATTGCACAGATCTGTTATTGTTAAAGAACACAGTCAGGGTCGATGTAAAAAAACACTATAAAAACGAAACCTCGTTAAAATGACAAAAGTTTTTTTTTGCTGAAATAGTACACGCAATTTGTCTTTTTTTATTATCCGCTGGGGAGCAATTAAATCGATTCGCAGTATACTTTAACGAACAAAGTTCAAAGGATTAAACAACATAATACTTTTGAATCCCAGCTTTGATTCGATATTAAAGTAACGAGTCGCCGTCCCGTGTCCGGTCGAGCAGCTGTCACATGTAAAACTATTGATCCCGTTTACGTCATTCCGGCGACAGAAAAACCTCATTTCAAATAATTACTTCTTTCAACGTACAGTGTAAGGGTTTTTAACGAGTGTAATAAAAACGTAATTGTCTTTGGCATTGAAAAAGTCAGTTTTGTTTAATATCTGAGCAGGAAAAAGTATACAAGTTAATGTTCATTTGTGTTCTTCTACTGTTCCGAGATTGTAAATAAAGAAGGTTTTAATTATAAAAAGTTAAGTGACCATCGTAAGTCTGAATAGTTTATTTTTATTTTTAATAATTAACCTAGTGTTAAATTAAAACGACGTTATGAGCGACGGGCCGCGACCGCGCAACAACAGCAATCCCACTCACCCTGAAGAAGAACTTACGGGCGCAAAACTAATCAGTCCCGAAACAGGTCTTCATATGAGTTAAGCCGTTTTTATAAGCAGTATATTTTAGTGTTAGTTTTCAGTAATTAATCAAGATTAGAAGGCAAATTTCGTCTTACACTTAATCTGTATAGACGCCTTCGGGGTCGTTAGGCGGAGCCAAGCCATGTATCTTGGCTCGGGATAATTACGAGGATGAGGGAATGAATTAAGGAAAATTACGAGACGAGACGCGGCGCCTCGAGTTATGGCGTTCATTTTGTTTCATAAATTGTATACTAGTAACATGTTGAGAACGATGTCGTCTGCTATTATAAAGTCTATTAAACTACGTTAAATTACAAATTATAATAAAACTTTTTTGTTAATAAAAAAATTGGAACAACCGATCGTAACGTTATGATACCCAGGTACCTTATTTGTCGATTAGCTAGCGGTTGCAAAAAAGCTTACATACATATAAACATGCATATATATTAAACGTAAAAGAAGCGTTATACTGATTGATATGGTAGATGCGCGTGCGCACTGTTTCACACGTCTTATAGCTCTATATCTCGGTCGACGTCCATTTTTATCACTTTTAATAGCGTTATTACTGCGTTTGTAGTGAAAGTTACCGAGATGAAAGTAATCTGGAGGTCGAGGATTGCTGAATATTAAGACTATCATCCGAGCACAGATTATCTTGTACTTATTAAGGATTATATTAGTAAACAGATTTTATTAATAAAACATAAAATACACAATGTTCCAAATCTATTCCTATCTAGCTGTCAACAATAATTATTTCAACAATATTGAAAGCTAAGGATCCAAATTACTTTCAAACTGTTACTAAGTAATCCAATATTTGAATAATGACGAACGAAATTCTATACATCAAGGAATACGCAGACATTGGAGCGACAGGTCATTTCTCCTTGACTGGAGACCTTCAGACGATATTGGGTTCCCGACGTCCTAACTGAAATTAATACTACGCAAACTGTATATTTTAGTTGAATAGATCCCACAATGCCCTTCCATTAACAATCATTTCCATCGTCTGTTTCAAACTCATTGTTATTAATATAGTTCATTACGTTTACCACATTTGTATATTGTTTACTCTGTGACAGGAATTTGTTAAAGATTTAAATATTGCAGAATGACCTTGAAAAAAGAATGGGCTATTCAATACTATATAGACAAGGGCGCAAACAATCATTGTTTGAAATAAAAGCGGTATATCATTAAGGCCATAATCTTATTTTTCTTAGGTTAGATGTCTAATGATCGAATACTGAAACGATTGTTTAAACATTTCGCTTCGTAAGAATTTAAATTTTGAAAATTTTAAGATTCAATTGTGATAGGTCTTGCTATGGAGGTTCGGTTGACTCATCAATATCCACGTCTAAGTCGTAAGAAGGCTTTGCTGGAGTGCCCGAACTGCACTGAAGTTTCAAGTGACTATTGTATCCTTAAGACTGAAATACGGTTCTGCATCAAACTTTAACTCTGAGTGGAACGTAACGATGCAACTATGAAAAGTATTTTCAAATGCCATAGACTATTCCTTAACTAGTTACTCTCTGAAAATCTAGATTTCTTTGTGGACTTGTAATGTTTTATCCCGTTGGGTTACGTTGAACGTTTCCCACTGCCAAAAACAAAGCACATGTTATTGGACTTTCAAAGGTAATAATAGTGATTTCAAAATGTATTGAAAATAAACAAAAGCTCTATTAGCAATAATGATGCGTAACCAGCGCTCTGATTTAACTGGCAGCTGGCTCGTAGCCAAGAGCCAACGAACTGCATCTCCATACAGAGTGTGTCACACGTTAATACTGCCTATGGTTAGATAAAGCTTAAATATAACAGAAGCTACCTACTAACTTACATCAGTAGATATACTGGTCACTAGCCACTAAGATGTTTTCAATATACCGATTATTAACGTGTTAACAAACAAACGAATGCTATCTATCATTGACAATGTTAAGAAAATCAGATTTGTATGAAAACTCACCGAAAACAACTCTAGTCAGGTGTTCACTTGGTCATTAGTGTTGTTTCGCAGACATCACGCCCTGCAAATAAAGAAAGTTATTTATTAATTTCAGAAAAAAAAACAGAATACAGTTGAGTGTACGTTTGGGCACTGAAATCAATTAATCTGGTGACTAAGTGGATGAAAATCAGCTGAAAACTTGTAGACATCGCAAACGAGCGGGCAGGGCGTTCATTAGCGCGGTCGGCTCTCTACACCCTTGATTGGTTATCCGTGCCCCGACCTTGGTACTGGAAAGGCACAACTGTGAAATATTGATTTAGTTCGTATCGAGTTTGTCAACTATACGTCAACTTTGGTTTTGGTCTTGTACTGATTTAGTAATAATAAAGATAAACATTTTGAGGTATACCAACAACACGTTCAATAAACAAACAAGGAAAATATAATCCTACTAATTCCGCGCAGTCGATGTCGCGAGTAACAGCTCTATAAAAAGCGCACACTTTCTAACTTAGGTAGGTTATCAGCGACCACGACACACCTGTACCCAACCATTACACTAACATTATTGTTATTAAAATGATACAGTAAATATCGCGGGTGCACTAAAGACAATGAACCAAAACAAACACCGACCTACAGATAAACCGGTCGGGCTTCCTGCAATCCTGTTATTTATTCATGATACGCTTTGTACAAACACCGTGCCAACATCGTAGAGGTCAAAGTCACACGGAAATTTCGGTCATCGGATACCTTGTCAACATTACGGCCTTTAACATTCATTGAAATAAATTAATTTGATTTATTTCCTTGGATATTATTGAATATAATATTCACAAAGGAATTTGGTGCTAAAGAAAATAAAGATGAACACTTTTAATCAAATCTCGATACGGTAGTCACCTTGAATATGTAGAATATAAACGTTTTTTTTTACTTTAGAACTGCGTGACTCAAAGTACATGACCACAAGTAGACAAAGGGTAATAGTTGCGCAACGAACACGGACAAACAACATCTTTACATATCGCAGTTATAATAGTGCGATTGTTCTGTAATCTCTGGTAGTAATAACATGATTAACAATAAATTAGCAATACGACTTTATTGGTTACGCAAGGCGCAGGACCGCGTACTGTGGAAGTCATCAAGGAAGGCCTTCCAGTTGTGGGCAGATGGTGATGAAGACTATTAGAAGGTAAATGTAAACGATTAGGAATTACTTTCGGAGCTAGACTTTAAATTTTAATGCAACATTTTGTTCAAACATTGTTCATATCCTTGAACTGAATTCCAATATCCTTCTATATTTTCGCACTTATATTACGGCAGATCAGTCAAACACCATCGAATATTGACGACGATATTATCCCTGATATCATAGCATATTGTTTAACAAAGTATTTTACAATATCTCTTATGCTTTTCGAATTCTATGTAATTTTATAAAAGAAATTACTTACGAAATTGCGTTCCGGCAATTTCATTTAATTTGGACCGACAGCGGAAACTGTTTGAGTGGAAATAGAATGCGCAGTTCGATATTCTTACCCCTAAAATTTACGCAAGATTTTATTGAATGAAGCGGATTTTGAAAGTGAAAAGAGCTAACAAAATTTGTATAAAAATCCAATTAATTGTGTAAAGTACGTATTTACATGTCTAGAATCTTGATTTTAGAGTTCCTTTTATGCGTGACAGATAGAACCAAAGGCAAGGCCTTTCAGATGGTATCGTAAAATCTGTCTACATTTGGTAAGAAAGGAAAACAATATATTTTTAACAATTTTACAAATTTGATTAAAAAAGTTATTTAGAGCTGTATTCGAACATTTGCCTTGAACATTTAAACATTACCGCAAAATATCCACGCATATATTACACACAATATTACTTAAGACCTAACGATAAGGCTAGAACATTGAAAGACATACATTTACTTGTACCGGAGGTGATTAACATCCCAATTAGTGTTGTAGCGAGCAAAAAGTTACAAACGTTTCATTTCCACCGGCCGACCTCGGGCCTTGCGAAACAAAAAAAGATAAGAATTGCTCACAGTCGCCATCCCCCATACTGACTGTGGGGAGTAATACAAAACTAGGTAACATATTGACGAAGGCAACTCAAAAATAGGATTAATGTAATTTTGTTATGTGAAGTTAGTCTAAATTAAGTCGTTGCTTCGAATTATAATCGTAACCATATCCTCATCGAATTGTGTGTGAGGCTCACCACTTATGATTCTTTATGACATCGCTTTGTTACCTTTTTGAGTATTTTGTTGTTTAAAAGAAAATTTAAAACTTTACAAGTCGATTTCCTATTGTAACATCTTAGTATTGTAAATGCGAAATGTTTGTTAGCTGGTAACTCCAAAACGACGAAATATGTATATATGAAATTTGACCATAATATAGACGACTGTCTGGACTAGGACATAGACTAGACAGTTTTTTTTTTAACTCCGTACGAACGTCAATGCGGGCAAAAATAAGCGACAATGTCATTTTCCTTTTAAAACTTTACAATAGTATTAGAAATTTTATAAAAATAAGTTTTCTAGCTATTCCGTTTCAGCTCTAAAGGGAACAATTTATAAGCGGTGCCAACATACGTAAAATAAATAGTCTTTCATTACGGGCATCATTAAAGCTGTATACACGCGTGCCCGGGCCCCGAGCCGCGAGGGCCATGAATCACTGGTAAGGGTGAGGCAATCAATTTCACGTTAAGAACGCGTCATGTCTGTGTCTGACACGCTGACACTTATAGAACTAGTGTCGGGCATTTCCCCGATCACCATACAATGCAGTACATTCATAGAAATAGCTGTATTGCCCGGCTAATGAGGGTTGATTTTGGCGGGTATGAATAATTTTACATATGTATAAATCCATACGAGGAGCAACGGTGGCGCAGTTCTTAGGCGCTTGACCTGATCGGACCGTACTTGACATTGTCCAGGTTCGATCCCCGCCATGTTCCAATGTTTTTTTGGATGTATAATACGTTTCCCATGAAGAAATAAGTTTTTTTGGAACTACTTTTTTTTATTTTGAAGCAACTGAAAATCTTTTTTATAAAGTTTATTGAAT
>JAODUI010000012.1:971440-1006303 GCA_027563995.1 Papilio gigon | reverse complement strand
GGCCCATGAATCACTGGTAAGGGTGAGGCAATCAATTTCACGTTAAGAACGCGTCATGTTGTGTCTGACACGCTGACACTTATAGAACTAGTGTCGGGCATTTCCCCGATCACCATACAGTGCAGTACATTCATAGAAATAGCTGTATTGCCCGGCTAATGAGGGTTGATTTTGGCGGGTATGAATAATTTTACATGTGTATAAATCCATACAAGGAGCAACGGTGGCGCAGTTCTTAGGCGCTTGACCGGATCGGACCGTACTTGACATTGTCCAGGTTCGATCCCCGCCATGTTCCAATGTTTTTTGGATTTTAGAATTTCATATGTACATCACCCGACGCCTTAACGGTAAAGTAAAACATCGTTATGCACCCAGCAGTATATCTGCGAAGAAATTCAAAGACATGTGTGAAGTCAACCAACCAGCACTGGGCCAGTGTGGTTGACTTTGGCCTATTCACCCTTCATAACTCATTGGAAGCAATAAATTAATGAATGAACATTTCCCAAGAAGTGAATTGCATTGCTACAAATGAAAATAGATTGTTCGGATCCTAAAGATGGCGGCTGCAGAACTGTACCATTCGTTGTCCGACATGCTCGTATGAAATAAAATTCAATTGAAAATCTTCGAATAGGTTTTCAAATTCGAATGTTATTCCGCAAAACTTTTAATGATTATATTTCGTAAGCGCCAATAGTCTATTGGTTAAAGGTATAAAGTGAACGAAATGTGGGAGTGGGCTCGAATCCACTATTCTACCATTGTTCAGTAAACGTATGTTTTCCGTTTTGCCAGCATCCGAATACAAATTTATCACATTAATCAGTAACAAAGTATTACATGACAGTGTTTAGTTTCTGTTTTTTGTGGATTTTTGGTATCTATTTCCATTTCAATTCCACGGGTAAGTAAATTGAAAAGCTTCCTTAAAACTCTGCTAATTTAAGAACCACAAACTCTCATTACTTTTAATTAAAATATTTATAATCTTGTACTTTTGAATTGGGAAAAGTCTTTTAAAGCAAACCTGACAAACTTTTCGAGCTCGAGGAAAACTTATACAGTAAATATTTTCCTTCTTAAAATTAATAATTAAGAAAGAATTTCTTGAAATTTCGTACACGAGTTAAAATCCCGCAGTAAACTGCGAAAGCGGTCTCTTTAAGAAAATCGCTTATTATAAAAATTGTCGACTGAAAACTGAAAAAAAAGGTATTCAGCGATCATTCATAAATCAATTTACAAGAAAATAATTACCAATAAATTCTAGGTTGTGTAACAGTGGAGGCAATATAAAAAGGATCTTCAAGAATAACAAATGACAAACGGTAACCAGGTGAGTACTGCTTCTGTTTTTTTATTACATTTTTCGTGTATATGGTATTTTTTAATGCGGAAAAATTTTGAACATCGAATTGAATTTCACTATTAAACAATATAGTGTGAGACGAATTAACATAGAATTAAATATAATTTATAGCAGGATAATAATACAAATTTAATATTGCATCAAGGTAAACACGGGGACTTGTGTATTACGCGTTGAATTCGACATATTGTAAACTCCCATCTGAACCGTATTCTAAAAACATCAACAAGTGTTTATGATTTACTTCGTTTGTTGTTAACTGTCCTTATAATTAAAGTATTTAAGCACTAGAGGATAAACATTCCTTGTAACATATTATTTTGCAAGACAAAATTTATTCTAATTTCTCTAAGAGTTTATCTATTCTATTAAAACAATGCAGCAGATCGTGATTCGTACTCCAAATAAAGTATACATACCGCTTACTTCTAACCAAATAGCTAACGACTTGGTAAGTGGCAGTTGTGTTAACAACAAAGTCTTCAGTTGCGTAAACCGCAGGAAACATTGCAACATTCAATTACAATGTAAATTAACAAATTATTTGCATTTTACATTCGCTACGAATTTTCATTCTTACATTGTTTTCAACCGCTAAGATTCGGCTCGGCTTATCACAAGGCGTAGGTACTCTTAGGTAGGCCTATTTATATTTTGCAAATCTAACATAGTTCAAACGCAAAGCTAGTCACGTAGCTTTAACTATAATAAATATTGTAATTTTTTATTAATTTATCGTAATTATAAAAAAAAAACTTTGAAATTGTTTAATGTAGGCATTTTATACCCAACAGTTCGTATAATGGAATAACATCGTTTAACAACATTTTTCAAAGGTTTATAAAGAAAATGTGATTACGATTATTTTATAGCATTTTTCCACAACAAGATGGGGCGTCACCACTACAAATCAACGATCTACATAATTTATTATCACCATCATCATCAGCCATTGACTGCCCACTGTTGGTTATGGGCCGTTCCCAATACACAAACAATTTATCGCGACGAACTAATTATAAAAAAGGTAAATAAATTTTTAAATTACCGTTTAAGCACAAGAAAGTTAACTTATTCGAAATTTAAAAACAATTAAAGGAAAAAGAAATCACAAAATGTAACTGACACACACAAAGTTAACGTTCACAATATTGTTACGATACGAACGAGACCGATACACAAAAGTATCCGGCAGAAGAACACAGACAACCGCTACCGACGCGCGCCGACCGGCGACTGGCCAGTCTGCCAAGCATCTCGCTGACACATCCAATGTCACCGTACATACATTATGTGATACAAAGACATAATGAATATCCATTTACTTATCCTATAACGTCAAACAAATGAGATCATGAAGCCCGCGATATGCCCAGTAGCATAGGATTTACTTCCTAAGCTATTATAAAACAATTACGTACTTGTCTTCTAATAGTGATCCAAAACTAGCTTAAAACCGGTTCCTACTAGTTTTTTTGTTCACATAATTAATTCTATTTAATATAATTATACAGATATAAACAAACTGTAATTAAATGTTACGATACTTAATTAAATAAGGCTTCACATTAAATTACAAATAAAAAAAAAATGTATATTTACAATTTTTAATATGATAACAAACATGTAGGAATTTATAATGCGAAAATTGAACGTGTTTTTTGGCGTTGAAAGACTGCAGTGTCCTTGACCCGGCAACCTCCACAGCACACACGGTGTCAGCCTGATTGAACAACTACACTGCTTATAACACTAATGAAAATTGATTACAGCCGTGCGTACACCTATACGTTACCACGATTACATCGGTTTTCAATTTCGAAACACTGGCATAAAATATATAGACATCTCTATCGTTATCATATAAAAGACAAGAGAAAACTATATGTAACATAAACTGATACATCGTGGAATTTTTAATTAACTATGAATAATCTCTTTGAGATTTTTCTTCGTACAGGACATGTCCAATCCATAACCTTTATCTCGGTTTGACACGCTGCAATAACCATACTGAAATCTATTTTAAAAGTTATTTAATGATATTTCCGAACTTGTTTGAATAAAATGGACAAGACTTAATCATCATCATCATATCAGGCACACGTCGCCCACTGCTGAGCGTACGCCTCCCCCAAAGATCGCTACGACGATCGGTCCTCGGCCGCCCTCATAAGACAAGTCATATCTAAACATATTTGCGATTCAAAGTCAAATTAACTCCATGTTACAATTATTTGGCGATTCTTAAAGAACACTACAATTTAACGAACGGTAGATTAAATGGTTAAAAATAGTTTAAATTTGCGAAATAATCGGAGAGGAACTTTCACCCGGTCATGGTGAGTTAACGCATACAAAAGTATAACCCGTAATGGTCTTGCAACTTTATCTTTAGGGCAATTTGTGAATTTATAACTAAGAGTCACAGACCATCAATTACTGTATACCTCGCTAGAGTCAGTATTATACTCTCAGTAGGGTTGACACAATGAAAATCGCTTAGTGTAGATTTCTTACAATAGATTACAATAACTGACGTTCTAAGCAACAGCTAAAAGACTCAGAGTACTGTCCGAAGACCAATTCCCAACTAATATAACATATTTATTCCGTTTGCAGAATATTTTTTATTACATTAATATGTTCATACCATTGGTTTAATACGTGCCATAACATTTTATCTATCTTAAAGTACAAGAATAACACCTGCGACGCAGCATTCCGCTAAAATATACGCACCTACAATACCTGCATTAAAAAGGAGTGGCAGAAATAGTTGCACATAATCAGAAGTTGTAGAAATAGCTGCCCATATTGCAGCTGCCATCGTAATGGGATAAACCGGAACAAAAGATACCTTGTCAGATAATTGTAACCGTTTTTTGTAGTGTTCCATTTATAAAATAGTAACCATAGAACCATTTAGACTATAGTTTATTATTAGAAGTGGTCTTGTAGTGTAGTTACCATATAATAACTGGGGTAACATAATTTTATAGGATGCAGGTACTGAAGTTCTCGTGATACGAATTACGTACTAAATGTTCAGAGGGAACGTAAGACTTTACCGGTATCAATTTAAATGTTAATATATACAAACGTTATGTAAGTGAATAGCATTAAACTCGAATGTGGTTGTCTGCATATTAATTGGCTGTACCGTAACAGTCGCAGATTACCGTGGGCCGCGACACCCACCTCTGAGAGGGGCCGGCTTAACACGCGATGTTTTTGTTACTCTTCCGCACGCTACGCGTATACACTGACCAATCTAACCCTATGTGGCAAACGCTGTTATTGTTATAGTTACTAAAACATGATAAACTTTAATCAAGATATGACAAGACAGTTCATTCTAATGAGAATATTATGACACTTTTTGACAATGACTTCTGGCATCAAGCCGTGTAATATAGTTCTCTCATTTACTAGACTTCTCCAGGTACATACTTAAATTTGTCGTATAACATGCTCGTTATTAGAGTACTTTAGATGGTACGTAGAATAACTGCGTTACAGTGGTTTATTTTCTTTTTTGTGTCTATAGCCTCCATCAAGGCGGAAAACGAGAAACATGCAAGTGAAAGTATTAAAACAATGGTGCAGCGATTCTTGGATACGACAAATAAATTA
The DNA here is from genome assembly GCA_027563995.1 of Papilio gigon. Taxonomy (NCBI): domain Eukaryota; kingdom Metazoa; phylum Arthropoda; class Insecta; order Lepidoptera; family Papilionidae; genus Papilio; species Papilio gigon. The sequence continues at coordinate 1,001,292 of JAODUI010000012.1, read as the reverse complement.
CCTATTTATAATGCAACTATTGTGTTCTTGAACATCCGACAATTGTCTTGTATATCAATAAAACAACTATTCAATACACCATTGGCGTTTCAAACAGTAGAATATTTCACGTATCTTCGATAGACTAAGTAAAAGCTTACAGATGTCTTTGAGAGTTGGTCGACACAGACTGCGGCAGTTACTTTCAAATTCTTCAATAAGACATATCTATTTCAATGTAACCAAAAGGGAACATCAGACGGCGCGATCAGGCAACCTTCACCACGCTACGACTAAGTACAAGAAAATAAAGCATTCTGTAAACATTGTCGCCTCTCTCCGGCGCCTGCGACCTTCATATTGGAAAGTGTTCTGCGAAGTATCGATTATGATAGTCATTTGTTTACGAAATTGTCCTCACAAAAGTTATATTTACGAGTCAAAACCATACCTCCCAGTATCTTTTAATAACTACCGTATTTTTTTAAAGCACATAATTTACCAACTACTTAATGTTATCGGACTTCTGCTTGACAAGAGTTCAAGCTATACGCAATTGAAACAAGTTTGAATAACAAACACAAGCCAGCGGGTGAACTTTGTCGATATTGCGCGGCTGTTAGAGCTAGGGCTAACGTAAGCGAAGTGCTGAGTCGAGCTCTTTAGAAATTCATTACGATGAACATAAATTGCTTTAAAATAAACTTATCCGTTCTCCGTCCAAGAAATTATTAATGGTCTATGTTTTGTATACATTAGTTCTATGATAATTTGGACTAAATATTTTTATAAAGTGATTTACTCTTTTACACTTTTAACCTAAAAAACGTGACTGTGAATTACAATAGACTGCTTAGCTTGACCCTTTTTGGAGCACGCTCAAGGGATCCTATAGAAAATCTCAATTTGGTCGTTGCCTTGAGACGGTGGACTACAGTAGAAACTCTTTTATCATCTCTATAGGTACCAGTTTCGTTATCGAAGTATATTCGAATTGTGGATATGAATCGTAGACGCTCACATATCCAAGTCAGCTGAGATAATGGCATTATAGAGGTATTGTTTGTTATAACAGTTGACTATACCTTTCATGTAACACATGCAAATAAAGGTGATTATGTACGATTTCAATTGTCTGACCTGGAGCACAATAGCAACGGATAATCAAATCAAATGACTTCAGTATTCCGTCAGAGAAAGCGAGCAGAATAACGCGAGAGAAAAACAACGATTTGTTTACAATGTAGGTCATAGTAAGTATAAATTTATACCAATTAACTCAGCGTTTCGCTGGGGGATATTTAAAAAAAAATTATAAAATTCATATAACAAAAAAAAAAGTCTAAACTCTACCCTTGACTCATATCCGAGAGTTTCCAGCAACAATATATAATGTACTATTTAAATACCAGACAAAAAACAAGGAATCCTTAAAGAAAGAACTTTCGACTATTCATATTAGAGTAGGCTTGGCTTACTTTGCTATTCATGTTGTACTTCTTTTATTATTCATGGCAATGAGGAATTTTCTAGATATTCTTGAAATAACCTTCAAAAACACTTAATATTAAATAATATTCCCCCAGTGTTTGAATACAGTTTTATATTTCATTAAAAATATAGACACTTTGTCTGAATATCTGCGTGCGCAATTCCCTTAAAAAGGGTACAAAATTTTTGTTCCATGTAGTACTGATTCAAGATAAAGCATGCTCGAGCAGCAGGGGAGAGAAATATGGGTCGACTGTTACCGAGTCAGTACTTACTAAGGTTGCAGAAAACCATCAACTGCATTAGTGTTTCGACCAGAAGTTTTAAAAGTTTGGTACTGTCGCAAAGAACAAAGAGGGATGTTATCCCATTTTTATTTCTTCTTCTGATTTACTAGGAGGTATACATGATAGGATTTTTTATAATTTTTTATAAATGAAACAAAAAAAAAACCGTAAAAATTGCAAAAGAAATAAACGATTGTGATTTTATTTAAACATTTATGGCTTCGATTTAAGTAAGCGATCGCAAAACTTTGAAAACTAAATTTGCTATAAAACTAACTTTGATGTTGCAAAAGTTACCCAATAACGTTTAAAAGAAAATAAACACGCAATTTGTTTGAAGCCTTTCAAAATGACTTAAAAGAAAAAGTTTTTCAATAAATTTTAAGAGTAATAAATAAGAAAACTTCTTTTTATATACGTCCATTTCTGAAAAGTTTAATTTAGTTATTGTTTAAGGCAATAAGGACTTGCTTTGATCCGCCTCTTTAACATTGAAAGGACTTCTAGCAGAAGTAGAAATGTAACGTTTCAATCACATCTGGGAGTAACAAACCAACATTATACAGCATCACTTTAGTCCTTGTCTGCCTATTTCTGGCTTTCTCAATGCCTTCCACAGTATGCGGACTTCCGCCTTCCTCATCTAAATACTTGCGGCCGTCCGCACTAAGTCGTCGGTCCACCTGAAAGGAAGGACGCCCCACACTCTTGGTCCCCAACTGTGGCCTCCATACCGACAATTTACTTCCGCACCTGGCGTTGCTGGCATACATGAAGGATAGAAAATATATACACTAATGAATACGTTGAAATACTGCAATGCCTCTGTCACGCCGACATCCTAACACAATGTTTCATTGTGACACGGGCGGCACAATTTGATTTATAAAATTTGATTTTCACTTTCAATTAACTCAGTTTGAAATTAAAAATGTAATAAGATTTTTAATTTGATTTCTTTAAATTATAATGTTCCACTGTTACCTTAATTGAACTAATTGTTAAGAATACATACATATCTCTTTTCAATAATAACTCAGTCCTTGAATCTCTGTTCACTGACAGCAATTAAAGACAATCATTACGAAAGTTCGCGTGTAATTCAATTAAGTCCCATTTTTTATCCAATTATTTGCCATTTGCAAGTATTCTAAAAGTAGAAACTAATTATTCGTGATCATGGTCCGCCCACTTCACTTTAGAAGCCCATGTTTGTTTATACTTTCTTGGAATTAATTTATTTTATTATAAAACAACGGATAAAAAATCACAAAAGAAAATAGACTTGGCTAATTGCTTGCTCGTCCAATGCAAAGTTGGCTTAAATAACTTTATTTCATTTGTTTTTTTACTGCTATATTTTATTTATTGAACAGTATTAGAGGAGACTGAATCGAATTTATTTACCGCATCGTTGTAAATTGATAGAAAATTTCTATTAAAGTTGATAAAACTTGATGGATTCGAGAGACATCGCAGGGACTGATTGCCGCTAGCCGGCGCCGGCGGACCAATATTTGATTAGTGAGTCGATCGCAGCGTGTTCTTCTATCCAAGTTAATTCTACATTCACTTTAGCAGTATATTTATTCCATACTGCAAGATACTTTACCGGAGCTTCAAGTCTTAATAACCATAAGTCATATTGTTAAGAAAAAACGAAAATTTTGAACGTAAATACTCCAGTGGCGGCCAACCAGCCGAATGTCCAGGCCCGAATAACTTTCACCGCGTAATAGGAAATTAAAAGCGTACAAAAGTGAACCACACGTCGTTCCGTAGAGCTAGAGCAAGGAATCAGAGCGGACTTTAGTAAACGGTACTGTTATTTAGTTGTTTTTGTAATGTCGCCGTTTGCATACAGATGCAAGATCGGTAAAAGTGACCCGTTTTAAATTAACCATAACGGGCTGTAAATACGTGATGTACCTTCCAGACTTACGTTATAATGAATATAAATTAGTTAATTTAAGTGTATTTGATTAAACGCGATTCTGCATATTCCTGCCATACAATAACACTAATTGCCTGCTTATTATTAGTCATTTTATAAATACGTCGACCTTTTCTTCAATGATCGTCAATTGATTCATTGTATTGCGACATTCTATGACAACGCAAGGTGGAAAATCCTTGATCTATAGAATGTGAAGGAAATTGACATTCGAAAATGGCCAAGACTATCTTCTCTGGGTCTCTTAATCACGGACAAGGGAGGTTGTATTTAAATGTTTGTCCTACAATTTACAAATAACGAAGGGAAATTGTATCCACTGTGATAGAATTGAAACTGTGTCTAGATAATTGAATGGGAATGAGGGTATCCACTTACAATAACGTATATGTTCTTTACGCAAATAGAATCTAGGTCACACTAGTAGGTCTTGTTAAACGACTAGATTGTTACCAACTCTTGACAGTTTTGTTTATTAAAACGCACCATTCCTTAGAACCATATAATGGTTTCCAGATTTCCTCAACTGCATATCATGGTTTACTTCGGTTAAAAAAATATATTTCGAATGATAATTTTAGAAAGGTGCGTGAAGTTCAATGGTCGATAAATCCATGCTTAAATACATCCTTGTAGCAGTTGAATGAAGCGCGTCGGCAGACTTGAGGTAATTATCTTGCTTTTGATTTGCTTTGCCTCATTACAATTGCGAGCGATCGAAACCTGGTACGGTACAGAAATTATTAACGTTGTTTTTATATATTATTGAATTACAATTATTTCATACGTAATTTATGTTTTTAAAAAACTAGAAGGTAACGTCGTTCGTGTATTAGAAAATAAATAGTTTTCTAATATAGATGAAAGTTAACAATGAACAAAATAATGTACACTCGTTGATGTATCACATTCCATACTTTTAGTTTATAATTCAACGCTAAATTACTAACATGTCTATCTCAATAAAAAATATTCAATGTCATGCATGTCTAGTAGATATCATGACCCATAGAACCTTGCCCTCTAACACACTGAAGTAACAATAATTTTCAGTGTTTGTTGTTGGTTGGTAGGTAACGTTTACATAACAAACGTGTTGATAGCAACGTGCACGCGGTTTGTTGTTGTATAGCATTAGAGGCCCACGTTGCCATTTCTAAATACTAAACAGTTAATATTGTTATTGAATTGGGGATTCTCGTGTTATTATTTACTTTATAAGAACTATACCACGAATATACTGACCTCTATCAAGGTTTTTAAAAAATGATAAATAATCAATTGCCTTTGTTATTAAATTAGAAAGAAAACGTTTATTTCCTAATTTTGACATGAAAGTATTATTGTTTATGATCTGATGTAAGCATCAATTTTTCATGGCTAAATTATAATAGGTATTTTGTGAAAGGTTCCCATAGAATGCTCTATTGTGTTAAATGTTGGTAGATACTGATAGCTAAAAGAGCATCAGCAAAACGTTAAAGGCCATGGTGTTACGTGTCTTTATTTCATGGTCCATACAAAGGTCAGTACAAGCAGATTGAACACTAATATTATCAGTTCATTTTCTATACAAACTTTTTTGTCTTCATTGTGTGAAAAAGATATACGCAAGGAGTACGTACTGTGCGGAACTTCTGTAGGAAACAGGGTAGATTGATGATGTTTTTTTTTTATTAAATTGGTAAAGCAAATGTTAAGGTAAAATAAGAAAATTTTTGAATCTGGGTTATTTGTTTGGACTTGCTAAGCGATTACGCATGTCCATCACTTTAAAAGGTACATATGGTTGTATAAAATCGTCTACTCCAGACAGTCTGGCAATGCATCCGTTACCAGATGATTAGTCACGTTCAGCTCGGGCTGGGGCCTCGTTAGTCTACGATACATCACTCACGACCAACATTTAATTATTCACCTCGTCAAGTCCCAACATCTTTTGACTAAAACAACTCATACATTTCCATTAAACATAGAACACATCACACATCATCATACATTTACATTAAACATAGAATTGTGTATTAGCAAATTATATCGTAAGTGAGTTGAGAAGTCGCCATTTTATATCTCTGTGAGTCTATTCTGTACGATTACAGAGCGGTAAAACAAAGCGATTATGAACACACAGGTAAGAGACTTACCAGTAAAACCTAATAACTACGACAATAACCACAGCTTCACCTTAAACTAAAAAGAGACAATACAGTTATAAACAATTCATTATGAAATGTTTTACAAAAACAACTGTAATTTTTTTGTGGTTTACATCGACTTTTGCAATGATTTAGTACAAAATAATACTTTTTACCATATTCTATAGCCTTATAGGTGTGTCGTCGCGGTGATCACGTAAAAATAAACTTCCCAGGGCTGACCAACGTCATATAGTGAGTCATTGCAACGTTGTTATGACCAAGGACCGGATGTTGTCCTCAGCACAGACATGACACCTAACAATACAGTTGGGAGATGAAAGGAGTAATAACATGACATTCAATTATCAATGAAAACTGTTGTGATGACAATGTAATTCATCATCTTACTGCTATAAAATAAGCTAATAAAATACTCTTTAAATTAAAAAAAAAGTGTATTCCGCCGCGGAGCTGTATCGATAGCACAGCAAACTTCAGAAAGTTAATTTATTTGTATAACGGGATTCATTTGCAGTAACAATTACATTGTATAAAAGTATTTAGGACAGTAGCTAGTATGTTAAACGACACTGTAAGTACCGCACCTCCAGTAGCCACATCCTCACATTGTTGCCACTGGCTGCATCACAGCGCACGGACAAAGACCCAAGTCGACGGTCGCTGTCGCTTCCTAAATCAAGGTTACAGCAAAATGATCCTTATTATAATGCGATTAGAATGTAGAGCGATTTAGTAGAGTGGGTAATGACTTTGTGTCGTCATTAGGGAGCGGTGCGCGTGACAGATTAAGGTGATGTATGGTCGTCGGGTAGGGTGACAGGAACTCCAGTCGAATACGCCTTCTATACTACAGAAAAGGGTTCGTTGTGGTTTTACTCCTTTTGTTTCTCTTGCTACAGAAAGGATTCAAAGTTTCCATCATTATTTATAACATTTTGGCAAAGTATTTGCTGAACCAATTTGTAAATTAGAGATATTTTGTATGGCAATTGAAATCTGAATATTTCTTAAGTACTGCATCGTTCAGTAGTTCTAAAAAAAAAAAAACAAACGGCGAAGTTATAGTCGCTTTTGTAACTAAAGGCACTAAGTAAATGGCGTTCTTTAGTGGGACTAATCTGAAAATGTTTGTAAAGGGAAATAATATTCAGAGCGTCGCTGGTTATATTGAAAAGCCGGCTTTGCGGAGCGTCCTCCATTCCTATTTCGTTAGCCAAGAGCATAGTTGCTAACCTATTTTAAAGCAGTCTGGTTTGCGGTCCGTTGCTAAAGCTCTTCTAAAGGAAATCTTTCTCTGCAATGACATTTAAAATTTAACATTAACGTTTTTTTCCCAGAGATAGGATTGTTACAACCATGATAATTAACGATTTCATTTTTTCTTTTTTAATTTTTTCCTTCCTTCAGGTCAAATATAATTCCTTTTTATCAGAATTTTATCCTAAGTTCAAAATTTCATGTGTAAGAGATAGAAACAGTAATTTAATCAAAGAAGTAATAAATATTAAATTATTCTTAAATGCAGATTATTGGCAATTTGAAATCATCTTGAGTTCAAGACTAATGGATTATAGATGAGGAAAACGTGTTTTTTCAAAGTTGCTACCGAACTAACCGCGATAATGTAGATATGTTGATTCAATACAACTTTTTAAGGACAGTCGTTACGGCGAGCATAAAGCGTACAATGCTGTTCAAATTACTGTCTAGACAAAAAACATGCTGTTTATTTTAGTCTTGCCGTTTTACACAACAACCACATTGGGAGTATGAGTCTCTTGATCTAGGAATTTGAAAAGTACAGTAAAGTCAAAGGAAATTTTTATGCAAATGAAATTTCACTTTAACCTCAAGTTAATAAGATATATTGTTCCTATAGTATAGTTAAATAAGAGGTACAACCTTGTGAATACAGCAGTAAGCATAGACCGTTATAGGATTAATATCACCTGCGCTTGTGGGCCGTCGGCTTACTGCGACATAGTATCTTTATGAAGCTCTTTGCGAGCGGTTACGCTCTCTATATGGGCTAACTGGAACATGGATTATAGCCGCAATCTGCGACCATAACTTCACTAAACAAAGAGCCGATGTTCAGTGTTTTAATTCTTTTCATACGTTGAACGAGTGCTATTTAGTTTCTATCTCGTTTTTTTTTATCTAGAATACATAAAAATGTAGCATTTTAATAAAGTTCAAGTTGCTAACGTAATAATATCGATTGAAGATCCGCTTATATTCAAATTAGTTTCAATAATAACACAAATAGAACAATTCTTACTATGAAATCACTGAATTAAGAGTTAAAATTAGGTATTACTTTGAGGAAATGCTTACTGTCTTTAAATTAAATAGTCGTACGTTCCGTTACTATAGTTTAAGAACCTCTGACATAGATAGAGAGATATACTTGTGTATGTCCAGGCACATAATTAACTTACAACTATTCGCACACGCATCTTATTTGTATACATTGGACAGTTCAACGCACGCGGCCGTGTCGACGACATCGCGAATGTTGGAGATTAGCTATTCTAGCGTGTGGAGTCACTCATCCAATCCGCACGATCACGCTTTCCGATGGTTTGGTTTTAAAATCAGGTTTTTACTAACAAAAATTATAGCTATTTGATCCGAGAATAAAAAAAAATCTGATTCAAACAATAAAACTAGTTTGATCGATGTTACAGCGTGATATTAAAATTACATTCTTGTTGGTTCTTTTGCTATTGTTATGACTCGTCTACAAAATATACCGTAAAATTATTTTTGTTTTAAAGAGAAAGATATTAGTTTTGCTAATAGGGGAGGTTAATTGTGACGTCACAGCGTGTTATCTGTTCTCCACTGTCTTATATTTTAATCTAGAAAATTTAAAAGGAATACAAACATTTTATCACCTACATCTCAACCGTGACTAACCAATGGCCGCAGGCGTTAATGTATCCGGTAGATGTAAATATTTATTTACACGGGCATATCTCGTACATGCTAATACGCAGCGGTGTAATGTGAAAACACGTGAGACTTGTTAAACGAATTGCGTACAATGTGGGTTACTGTAATTGTGTTAACGGACCGGGGATCGCGGCTGCATTTTAATATCACACATGCGGTGATATCAAACATAAGTTCTAACATTCCTACAGGCTAAATACTACAAACTAGAAGGTTCAGATCTGTCTAAATTTTGCAACAGTAATTATGTTACATTTTAAAAGCTATTTAATTTTAACTTATAATATCGTACCGATTGATACATTTTTTTATAAGAATTACATTTTATTCTTAGTAGGGAGATAAGTTTGATTACACATAGTTTTCTTTTTAGTTAAAATAAATTTGAACTTGTCCGGTAGTGGTCTGAGGCCATATGATCGGAGCGTGTAGTAACATCATTTCTTTTTTTTATATCAATTAAGATTTTACAAACAATATATATGCAGTAAAAACTAATAAATGTTCTATAGTATCATACGAACAAATTAAAAGTACATAACTTCTTCCCCATTAGTTGAGAACAACAACAAAAGTTTATTAGTCTCTGCGTGGGCGGAACAGGCTTAGTTGTCCATAGCAACGACTTTCATACTACGGAAATTGAATGCTATAATGTTTCATCACAAGATAATAATATATACAAGTTTTTTTTGTTCCCCCGAGGAAGGGGCCCTGCCGACACTTGCTGCTAACAAAGATAGCAGCAAGTGTCGGCAACCTTGGTTACCTTTAGGTTAATATTGCCCTTTAAGCTAAGTTATCATTTATAAAAATACATATACACATATACTATATATACAAGTTAAACAACATTGGTTAAACCAAGTACAGAATTCATAGACAAAAAAAAACAAAGTTACCGTAACAGTCAAAGTATTTAAACTTAATCCATCTCAATTGAAGGAGCGGTCTCATAATTTGGAAATAGTCATCTAGTCATAAAACAATCATTAATAAGCAAAAACATTCATCGTATGCCACATAAAATCCGAGATAGAAACACGGTGCGAAAATAAGAAGTATAGTTGAAGGAATACATATCAGAATGAAGTCGTTGGACAAATGTGGGTGACATTTGACATTGTAGAATACATGCTGTTTTAGAAATTCGTCTCAGATTCACATTATGATCGTGTAAGTGTATATTTAGAGCTGAATTCATTTGAAATGTTAACGTTCGCATTCCATCAAAGTCATCGCAATAAAAAGGATGCGGCAGAAATTGACATGAACGCAATGGGCGAGGGGCCATGTGAAAGGAAACCGCAATCACAACGTATTGCTCTGTGTTAGTCTTTTGAATGATTTCTCTTCCCTATCTTTACTTTCTTATCGAATTTACTGTTCCTACGAAAACAAAAGAGTATCAAAGAATAAGAATCACAGTCCAGCGGAAACTTTGAACTGACCGCTGAATGAGATTATCGTAATACAGAAATTGAATTTTTAACACTTTTAGTGTATCGCTTAGTGAGTTTACATCCATACGAAAATTGACTAGCATGGAAAGTATAACTGATTGATATATATGGCAATTCATTACCAATTTATGTTGTGTCAATATTAACTTTGTTCCATGTACACTATATCTTAGTCAAGTTACTTCTTATTAATGTTAAATCAACACATTTGCATCAACCTACACATCTGTTTAAATAGCGTGCGCAATATTATGTATATATACTAGCTATGGAGTGTTTCAAGCGAGCCGACTGGAGAATGAACAACGTGTATGCGTTTAGTTTACCCAGTGACGATATGCTGAATGTAGTAACAAAATTTGTGTTTCACCAACAATTTGTTAATGCAACAAATGTATGTTTACTTAATAATTAACCATCACCATTATCATCATCAGCCCTTGTCTGCCCGCCGCTGGAAGTAGACCTTAATTAGCCATGCTTTTTATAATTCATATAAAAAATGTTGGTACTGGATAGAAAGCATTATAAAATGAACGTAAATTTAGAAGACGATAATAAAATGTAAGGATAGTAAAAAGTCTTCATTTATACGAATGTTTTGAGAAAAAAGGTTCAGTACTATTGTCTACAGCTCGTTCCAAAGGTCTGTGTTACGACCCACCGACCTTACTGAATCCCGCCGCCATTAATGCTTGAGTACGCAATCATAAAATAGTACAATTTCATTGTAATATTTACCAACTGTAGTTATTTTAGCAAGGAATATTGTACAGTTTCGTCACACTGCAAATGCCCATTTCTTTTTATTCTTGCGTACCTAGTTTTATCAAGAACTCGAGGTTGTGTAGTTTTACGTTATGTGAATTTACTACATACATCTTTTGGCTAGAACAATCAGTTTCCATCATGTTTGGGCTTTGTAGACTTCCTCTTTTTAGTTTAAAATACTATTTAAATAGAATAAATCACTTTATTACTTTACGTGATGTGGTTTCGTTCTTGTAATATAAATTAAATCATTAGTATATGCGACGCAGAACGACAGCCCGTTCCCGTGGGTAGAAATACGTTATACGTTTCAACGATGGGAAATATGTAAACCATGTCAAGGTTTTCACTTTGATTACGAGCGCCAACAACATGAATGCGTTGTAAATTATATACGTACAAAAAACGTACTTGCATTACTTTAGGATTCAATAGTTTTAGATAAACAGAAATAAATCGCAAACGAAACAAACATGTCTAAAAACGAGTGATTGCAATGTATCAAAGTACACGATTATTTTCAACTTTCATTATCTATGCTTCATTAATATGATCAAACTTGGGAACGTACTCAAGTAGTTGTAAGAGGTAAACCGTTGTAGTTAAATTATTCTGCTCTTCAATTACCAAGAAAGTTATGAGGGAAGGACGACCGGATAATGTGCTTTGGGGAAGGTCTATGTCCAGCAGTGGGCAGACAAAAGCTGATGATGATGATGATTATAAGATATACATTAATATTAGAGATGCATTTCATTACAAAAACAACAAGGTTCGACGGCTTAAACTGGTGGCTATTTTAATTAATACAAAAGCTGAAAGAACTTCATTCATTATGAACTGCATTCTTGTTCTGCAAAAAATATCCTTTGTTGCGTGTCGGAACTAAAGTTGCTTTTTGTTTGCAGTGTCCAGGCGGTCTTTTTGTAATCCCCTAATGACCATTGATAAAGGTCATGGTGGTAAAAATAGTTATATTTCAATTGTTAACGTATTGAGTACACCTTTCAATTCTGACGATGCAGGTTTTATACAATGTTAAAGATACTCACAGATAAATAATGAACACTTAACATTTGCAAATCGTTCAAATTTACTTCTTTGACGAGTTCAGAATATTTCTGTTTTTTTTACAACTTTATCACAATGTAATTTTTAAATATTTTTACACAAATGTTAATGTAACTTTTCAAAGCCAATAACAATAACAAACACTGATTTACTAGGCTGTCAGAAACAGCGAGTACGCACGTGGGGTAGCAAAGGAGACCGAACAGAGACTGATTGTGCCACGACCGGCGTCTCGTGGTTTACGGTCCAAATTAAAATAAATGTACCTCAATATACAGGTATGAAAGCTTTGTCTCATATGTTACTTTAAAGTTTTAGTATTACTATAAAATACTTTCTCATGGTTGCTTAATCGAATTGGGGTAGACGTAGTAATTCTTTCATTTACACAGATGTGTCACGTATTTGTAGTAATATTACATGGAAAGGATAATGATAGAATAAACAAAAAAATAATGTTTAATAAACGAGTTAATGTTAGAAAACAAACATACATACAAACAAATACATATACAAACATGAAAGTTGTTTATTTAAATTTACTTACAATGCAAGAAATAACATTTTTTGTTAAAAGTGTAGGCTTCCTTTGTAGATTAATTGATATTAAAAAAGTAACCCAGCTCGTGAAAATAACGTTTTAAATAACTTTATAGAGGATATGAAACTTCACAAACGAGCTTTGCGTATAAAAGCTAATTACAGACAAGTTATGAAAGTTAAATCAATTTCCGATCCTTGTCGAGTTTAAATTCAATAAGAAATTAAAATTCCAGACGACTCTACGGACGACGAGTTTGAAGCGTAATAACTGGAGAAAGTTGTCCTCCGGATAATTTATAATAAAGTTACACTGTAACTTAATTATACTTAACGACGAGTTGTCATTTTAAGGATATTCACGGAATTAAAATATAGTAACAAGTAGTTTTATAGTCATTTTAAAAGTAGTTTATTTTTTGACTATAAGAAAGGGGCGAGGGTATCCTTCTTAGTTAAGGTTTTCCTAGTCTACGCTCTTGTACAGTCTAGTGTAAGGACTAGAGTTTTTTTTTAAATCCAAATCTATTTTCTCCTATATACTTTGAACAGAATTGCCCACTTATAATCTATATTTCCCAGTCCTTGCGTTACGACCAAATTGCCTATTTATTTAACCAACAACTTGAAGAAACAAGAACAACATTTGTTTAGGCACATCGTGTAGCGTAGTCTCCTCAAAGGAGAAGGTTTGTTCGTCCCGAGCAGTTCGACTTGTGTAAACCGAACATCTCCATACGTTTGCAGCAAACAGTGAAGCAATAACAATACAGTTAAATATTAGCTTTACTAACAAGCTATGGAATACATGCAAAATATACGGAAGTTGGAATATCTGAGAATGTTTATGTAAGTTATAATACTATTCAGAAGGATTGTGTTCTCATAGAAAACATTGAGACCACTAATGTTTATAATTATTTATAGTTGTATTCTTCCAGTAAAACTCCCGTCAAAATACGTTCAACCGTTTTGGACAATACCTAGAACAGCCGCAGCTTCTTTCCCGTATTTCGCGTTGTTCAATATTTTCTGGTACCCTGGGACACAAACAGGTCATATGTTTCAATTTGTAAGCTACAAATCTGACTTGTGGTATAATGTATTATTTATAACGTTTTAGCTGCTATCCATAATGTTTTCACACGAGGACGGAGTGTAGGGTAGGCAGTAATGCCATTGTTGAAACACGCAACACCAGTAAGTATACGTTCGTACTATAGCAATACTGTACCATCTACTGCCCTGCCTTCGTGTGAAATTACCATAAATCATGTAAAACTGACATAATCAGATCTCTCGCCTACATGCATACAAGTTTGGCGAAATTTAGTGAAATTTCCCTCTCTGATAGAATTTGCCCTTTTTCACTCAAAAGTAATTTTGAGTGATAAATTGATGGAAAACTTCTATGAGCAAGTAACTCTTATGTAGTGTTTATTTTGTAAAGCAAGATTAAATAGTACCAGACTATTTGATAGGCACATTTAAATGTTTGGTTTCGGAAATGTAAACAGTGTTGCGGTTGTCCGAGCTAACGACGAAATATTCCGAACATTTGGGCTACGAAAGCAATGGCCGGTGAAACTATTTATATTACAATGATGACTTGCGATCTATTTAACATAAATAACATTGCTTTTGCTGCGTCATTACATCTTGTGGAAAGAATTACATCATACTTATATCACTAATGCGAAAGTTTAGATGGATGGCTAAACAGATCTCGCTGAAATAGTCTGAAAGAACAAATAGGCTAGTTAAGTTTTTTTTAACTTCACACGGAGAGTCGCTGTCGAAATGACATATCTAATTTGATTATCTTAAAATATATAAGTGATTATTGCAATAGAAGAAAGGCTACTACTGGGATTGGTTGTGCTGTTTAACTATCTAGGTAACCCGCCCCATCCGTAGGTTCATTTTGGGTTAATTTAGTCGGCAAGTTGTCTGATGCAGTTCACTACAAATTTGCACACATAATTTAATGAACTTGCACAAACAAAGCATCATCTGTAAACATTTCGCGCGCTTTTTAGCGCAGTTACCACAATCAGTTAAATCATGATCGTATATTTGCACATACATTTTACAAAACCACTATCAAAAGTTTACAAAAACAAGTGAATTACAAAAAATTAATGATTGTTTTAAATTCACAACTTAAAAAGTGCAGTGATATAATAATTTTCAAATATCTCAGCGGTTCAAGGTCATAGGCATGCTGCGAAGTGCCCTGTCCTGGAACCCATGTAATTATGTTCTTAGTGGAGACACGTACCACCTTCGGAACGGCCAAGATACTTCTACGGGATTTCGGATGAGCCGAGTTTAAATTTGCCATAAACAACTATCTTAACATTAATACTATCTCATTTTTTTATTGGAGAAAAAGAGAGAGGGCAATATCGTCGTGTTACGAGGTAGGGCTCCAACATCGGAACCACTAGTTTTGAACGTGTTTGAAACGTTCACAATAGTCTCACTCTATTGTACTAAAAATTAGCTTTTGGTCGTCTAATATTGAGCTTTTATTGTGTAGAGTAAAATTGGCATGACGGATTATAACCAAACGTTAATTTCCCCGGCAATTGGCGCTTGCTAAAAGCGGCACCCGTATTTGACTACAGTTCAATGTACCTTCACACTATGCGGTGTCAACGACATCGGCACAAGATGACCGGCTCGCGTGCGACGGACATTTCTGCAAAGTAAAAGCTTTGATGTCGTCTTACGAAAAGCTATTGTATCACCTCATTATTTCTTTATCAGTTTATTTAATATTATGCTGCTAATAAATAAAACGTACGATGAACGCTCCATCACAATAATGACTAAATTCTAAAGGGAAACCTACCTATAGATTTTCTATAGAAAGCAGAATATGCGTCATCATTATCATCAGCTCATTATACGTCCCCACCAAAGGGCTCGGAGCCTACCCTATTATTAGAGGTGACTAGGCCATAGTCAACCAGGCTGGCCCAGTGCGTGTTGGTTGACTTCACACATATCTTTGAATTTCTTCGCCAATTAATCGACGCTCTTACGGTGAAGGAAAACATCGTGATGCAACCTGCACATATTCGAATTGCATAATTCGAAAATTGAAAAACACATTGGTACATGGCGGGGATCGAAACTGGACAATGTATATATAGAATATGCGTATAAGTCTCAAATTGCGAGAAGTAAAGCACACAATGCTCTGAATTATAATTAAAATCGAATAAAACACTAAACTGTGTCACATTAAAATAACAATTGTTGAAATAACAGAGTTGTAACGGGACATCGGCACGTTCCTGGCTGTCGAGCCGAGCCAAACTTGGCACTGCAATTAAACAATAAGATAACAATTTTAAATGATGGACACATTTGTATGTATGAAACAGACCTGACCAAATCTTGATTGTTAGTACTCAGAATATTCAGTTAAAGAACAGTGTGACCACGCTATTCGTTTTAGTTCTATTACGAAAGAAAGCTGAAGGCAAATATGAAAAAGTTTATGAGAAAATGACCGATAAAACGTAATAATTACGACATAAGAAACATTTGGCATTTAACCTATTTTTATACATATATGCGATGTGGGTAAATAGATCTTCGAAAGTGTAGAGTCAGTAACTCACAAAAATCTTACATAGGCATTCGTCGATAAGCGAGCATTAAGATAAGTAAGAGGGGATTTCGTTTTAAAAGATTGATAACAATAAACAATTTACATACTGCAATTTTTTACAAATTCTGAAAATATTAATTACGAGAAAACATTTTGTAGTCTACAATATGCTACATTTTACAATTAAAGCCTTAGAAAAGCAGTAATAAGATTAGCACTATTATTTCCACTAGCAACAAAAACCAATATCGCAGTATACGGTAGCAGCACATTGTTCATACCTCGCTCTGATTGGAAAGCTCTAGCAATTAGTTCGAGGGCTTTCAATGCATCCGGTCGATCTGCATTATTGTTTCAGCAATCAAGAACAATGTGCTGCCTCAATTTAAATGTAACCAAGTTAATATTATAAAGTACGGAGAGAAGGAAATTAAGACAGCGTTTAAACAGAAAGCTGCAAAGCAATTATCAAATATATGGAAAGCTTTTCATTTATGTTCGCAAACTTCACATTTGTTTCTGATCTCTTTAAAGGTATATTCTAGAAGTGATTTCAAATATGACGGTTTATAGAGATGTATGGAAGAATAGTTTATACTTTGCCGATCTTCTGCAAGGAGGACAGGTTGCTGGGGAAGGATAGGAAAGGAAATGTGGTGATAGAGATGGAACAAAATGTAGAAGAATAACTCTTTGAGATCGAAATCTTAGACCGAACTAGTGAATTTAAGAAACATTGCTGTTGTTTGATAAGATTTAAAAATGAATTCAAGAGAAGTACAAAGGTAAGCTAAATTAAAAAAAAAACACTCATTTCAATTTTATTCAGATTTATAGCGGATACGGGTGAAGGGGTAAAAATTAACCCCGTCGTAGACCCATAGAGGCATATCGCACGAGTCAAGGGCGGGCATTGACCCCTTGTTGATCCGGTAACCATGACTGAGTTTGTTCTGAATTGTTAAATCTTTATCCTAAATCATTCAATAGTGACATTCACTGTTCGATTCAAAAGATTTTTTAAATCATTCAAAGCAACCCATTCATTTGAGTTCTATTGCTCAGGCAAATTGAAATTTAATGGTCTGCTGCAAAAATCACGATTTGATATAATTAAATACAGTTTAAGAATCAAACAGACGTAGGAATAAACTAACAAAAAGGCCATTAGA
Organism: Papilio gigon; assembly: GCA_027563995.1. Classification (NCBI taxonomy): domain Eukaryota; kingdom Metazoa; phylum Arthropoda; class Insecta; order Lepidoptera; family Papilionidae; genus Papilio; species Papilio gigon. Next base: position 983,822 of record JAODUI010000012.1, on the reverse strand, counting down.
AACACTCGATGCAGACAACACGCAAGTTTGATTTGAATGAATCTCATTCAATTGCAAATCGGATAACTGTTATAACAAACAGCAAAAGTAGCGAAATGTAACGCGCTACATTACATTATACATCCAATAATAAAATAGGCACTTCTAAAATACTAAAAAAACGGCCTAACTTTCGTGTAGATCGGTGTAGGTACCGACTAGTTTCGGACTCGTCGGGAGTCCTTCATCAGGGTGAGTGAACTATAGTTCAAATGTCTCACGAAAGTTTTAATAGGCACTTCTATCACCTAATATTCTCCTTTCTCATATGTAGCATCATCCCCTTTTTAGTAAATTTATTGCATATAATAGTGTGGTTACATAGTGTCCTATGTCCATCATAAAAATACTTTTTTAAGTTTTTTATTTCAAATATATATGACGTTAAAAAAATAAATGAACACTTTTTCCCAAATGCGTTTTTCGTTTCGATAAAATTCACAACAGCACATCAATTACGTACGGGAAGCGTTGCCAGAATTCTGAAAGTGACAGCTCGATTTATGGAGTTAGAAAAATAGGAAATATAGTGGAATGGAAAATAGAATATAAAAAACATTATTTGATCCTTTGATTGCTTTTTAATTGTAAAGAAATAAATCGAATCGAATTTAAAAAAAAAAGAACGGTTACAGCAACAGTTAGCGGTTGTCTAACATGCGCCTGCGTCGCTGCTGCGCCGCCATTTTGATGACCGGAACGATCGAAAGTAACGGACATTTCCGATCGCTTTCGCTTTTCAAATTATTAATTTTAACGCAATCCAGATTGCAATACACATACCTACATACATTACAATTGTTAGAGTTTATTGTGACGTGAGCCTGTCAATTTGTAAAGACAGATTATCAACGATGAATAAAACACATCTTAATTTAGACTGGAAATGGAATATGATCGGTACACAAGGTAAGATCATTACCTAGCTCATTTATGTCAGTTCTGCTCCAATTTGACACAAGTCTTCAATCTCTGCGGAACAGATCCAACAAAAACAGGTCAAAATATAATTGTTACCGTGGATCACTTGATTGATATTCAAAACCAACAGGAAAAATTCCAAGTCGATTTCGCTTAACAATGGAAGTGTAATTAAAACTCAACGACCGGCTCTTTCGAGCGCGCATGGACTGGATACGAATGTTCACGTGCATTTTGATAAACACAGCTTTTTTGCCATTTACTCGAATTTACAAAAAAAAAAATATTTTCAATTTCTTCATGCATATATGCTGTAACATTTCCATATGCTAAAAAGACAGGCCAGCTATAATTCATAATCAAATGGGTTTTTTGCATTACTGATAAAAAAAATAATTTTATGCGCATTTTCTCCGCGTGAATTTTAACTGGGTCAAGTTCAAGTAATTTCGTTAAAAAGGAGTATATGAAGTTTTCGATTCACGTATTAATATAATGAAAATCAAATTATTTTAAGCATGGAACTGTAGTTAACATTACATATAAGTATACCGAGCGTAAGGCGTATAAAAGTAGAGCAATAATTCTACTGGTAAACAAACATCGTGAAGAGAATAATAAAATCTTAAATGCATCTTAACACGATATGTCAATTAAAGAGCTAATTACGTTTGACGAACGACAAGTAATTACAGGCACGATATAGCATCTGTGAGAAATCTTTGAGTGTGCAGTAAAACGGAATAAATCAGCAAGCGAAGTCTCGCGCTGTCTTCGGAATGCAGACATTGTAAAGGTATACATCTTTGCGTTAGATTAGACGAATCAAGATTATCACAGTTCTAAAACATCTGAATAACAATTATGTAGTAAAAATTGAACGTCTTTGTTAGCTTTATACGGATTAATAATAAACTCTTATAAGATATATTAAAAGAAATGTTATTTGCAATGAAAAATTGACAACAATACAAACGAAAAAGGTTGCGTTTGCAATCAATGTAACATGAAGGTTGAATTTTAAATAGACATGTAACAAATAGTTCGGTAGGAGAGAACTTGGTGACCCACATCACGAACAGACAAGAGGTTTGAGATACATTGACTGAAAGTTCTTTGGAAAAGAAAATGTCCCCGATTTTTACTTTGTTCTACTAAATCATTGTACGAAATAAAGTCATGTACAAATATTTTCTTATTAAAATTATCGGTTACTTAAATTTATGCGAATTCGAAACAAATACAAAGATTGCGGATGCGTACACTAAACAATAGGCTCATTAACTTCGCCTTGCGTGGGCGTCGGCGGCATCTTACGACAAAAATTGTGTAATTTGTTAAATGTTTAGATTTCATTGCCTTTGAGGCGCAACCCAATTTTTTCCCAACTTCTATGACAAAATGTAAACCAAGAAACATGCAAATATATTTAAGTTGACAGGGGATTAAATGTCTATAAATAACCTGTCGATTCTCTATAAATGTAAATTTTAAATTTTACTTTACATTGGACTTAAAATTTTAAATATGTACATTATTTTAAACTATGTTATATTTTATCGTTGTTAATTGATTATATTTTAACTTCTGAAGTTCAAAAGTACCCGTTTGTATTATTTTTGTGGTTACGTCGTGAAAATTTCGTTTAGAGAAATATGTGGAGCGCACAAGCACTAATGATTACCGTCGACGCCATTTGTAAAAGCGGACGTTGTTATCGTCAAACGAATTCAGCGCTTCAATGCAACACAAAAACACATCAGAGTCCATTTATAATTTAAAAACGGTTAGCGGTTTTACGCTGAAAACGGTTGCAGCAAAACGGCCCTGACCGCTTTAACTTTGATGCAGAATTTTAAAAAATATAGGCCAAACGGATTCCGTAGAACATTATTTTTACTCACGTTTAACTATTTTAATTAAATTAATATTTGCGCCAGTAAAGCATTTTGTGATTAATGATAGAAAAAAATATAAAAACAAATGTATATTTTTTACTGTACTGTAAATTAAAATATACTTTGAGTTGATATAAATATTGAAAAAACATTAATTTAAAAAGAGAAATAAAACGTGTATAAGTACTTCGTAAACATTTTAAACTTAGACATTTTATATTCGATTTAAAAATTATTTATGATAGAGTGAAATCCATTAATTTATCATTTAAAGTATTCGTTAGTTTATAAGTGGACGTGAACGTGCAATAAACAACCAAACAAATAAAACTATGTTAGATTTTAAATTGAATTTATTTTCGAATAATAATACAACCGGTACTCAATTATCCGCTCAATTATGTACAACTTAACTTCCAAGCAATAAACTATTACTAGAGCCGGAACACTGAGTTGCAAACAAAATTCACTGTATGTGGGTACAGTTGTATATACGCAGAGTCAGTGCTGAATTAAAATATGACGTCACATTAAAGAGTTTAATAAAAAATCACGGTGATTATTTTATAGTACCTTCGTAATACATCTTGGATGGGACAGGATATGATGAAATGACGGAAATTAATACTTAGTTATTGATAACTCACACTTCTTAACGCATACACACCCCTACCTGAGATACTAGTTGTCGTAACGTAAGCCGACAATCACTATCTACAGTCGACAGGTTCTATGTTCTACGCTAGGGATCGAAGACCGTGCTTAACTAACTAGGGCTGCAACCTCCGCCTTTATCAAGAACTGCACCTTGATCGTTACCAATATCTGCGTCATATAATGAGAATAATACAGGGCTACAATATACATTGTAAGGTACAAGGGGAATCCTGTAAGAAATCGAACGTCGAAGGTAGAAAATCTTATGTCGTGGGTATCACTAGTAACCAAAAGTATAATAGCTGACCATCGATAGGAAATGACATGAACGGTAAGAGATCCGTGATTAAAATTGGGTCACTAGATGTCGTTTGTTTTTATTGGAAGTATTTTTTATTTCAAGGGTTACGTTTCGTCTTTATTGGCGCCAGTCTCCGAGTCTACGCTTGTTGGAAGTGCGCAGCCCTATTCAGACCTGTCGGACCGGATCTCGACCTACCTCGACCGTGCGCCGTATAAGGCTGTGTTTACACTGCGCCCGTAAACTGTGACGTCATAACACGCACGATTAACGTTAACGTATGAATTGGCTGACCACAAACTTAAATTTCTGTTGCCATTTTTGCTATTGATAGAAAATGATTAATACTTTTTGACACACAATAAATTTTAAAATTTGGAATAATGACCTACTTTAAAAATGTACTGGCCATAAAAATTTTCTTTTCGACGGAAAAGAAGTAAAAAAAAGTTCAACAAACAAAAACATTTTAATTGTCTCCTACAAACAGCTACAGCCTTTCTACATGTTTGATATTCAATTAAAACTAGTAAAATTCATTAGCCCGCCAGACTAACTTGAAAAAATGTGTTCATTTTAGAAATCTTTAGTAAAGACCCGAAGCACATCTGCAGTTCATTTGATGTTGCACATGCTTCAATGTTTACTCAATAAGGGTCCCCCGCTAAATGTTTCTTCATTATCAAGGGAAAATTATTGTTTGTTGGTTATTTTTAATAAACTATTGATTGTCAATATTACAATTTTTTTAAACTGGTTAGTTAAGAAAACATTATCTTATCCTCCAGACAAGATTCTTTGTGTTATAACCTTAGGAATCAATGTTTTTTTCATTTGAAAGCCCACCAAAGTCATTGTAAATATGAAAGTTATATGAGGGTAATATGTACATATTAAGTATGTTAGTCATTTGCCAATATTTACTAAAAAAAAAAGAATACTAAATAATATACATAAAATGATGATAAATTTTAAATTTAAGTTCAGTAACTTCCATAAAATTCTGATTGTAACTAACTAGGAACTCGAAACAAAATTCTAAATCGCATATATTTAATAGTTTGTCTTAGTTTTTATTAAAATATTTGGATTAATTAATTTAATTTGCAATAAAATATTTTTATATATACAAAGAAAACCGTTTATGTTACAATTGTAAGTGGTAAGGGAAAAATCACGTCCCATTATCTTAGTTTTGTTGGAATTTAATGAAGCAAAAGTATGAATTGTGAAAATAAACAGGATACAAATAAGAAGAATACTAACCAAACATCAACCATTTGTTAAACAGTAGTCAATGAAAGTCAATTCCACACCCGAATCCACCGTAAATGCACAAATACACACAAAGTTGTTTAAACAACACTTTTGTTTATTCACTTTTTAAACGAAACAAATATTTTGCGGGAAGCAACAAACAGCCATTGTTTCGTTTTCAATGAGTAAATTCTTTCGTTCTGTCAAAGATGTTTGACTTTTATTAATGTGCTGCCAGTATCCAAGTTTTTAATTTTCAAATACAAAAATACTAATGTTAATTGAAAATAAATTGTGTTTGTCTTTTAATGTTCTAAAAGTTTTATTAGCATTTATTTAATGCCTATTACTGTAATGAAACATGCAATTTTCTACCACCAAGTTGAATTTCGCTTATTGAAAAGTTTTAGTGAGATTTCAAGAGATGGCGGTTATATTAAATAACAAAACACGTAGTAAGTCTACGAATACTGAATACGAAGAGATTTCGAATCGAAGGTCTGTTATATACGATGTTAACAATACTACGATTAATACCAATTACCAGCGGAATGCCTAGCTATGTTATGTAATAGCTTGGCATTTTATAATGTAAAACAGTTCGAGCTTAATCGGCAACGTTGCACTATCTACACACGGGACTCATTGATTAACTATGTAAATGAGTGTCTCCATAATAGTTGCCTACTGTTAAAAATATATACATTTGTACATTTGAACATTAAGCTCTGTAACTAATGAATTGAGATATTTTTTAATACAATACGTATCGACAAATCATGACAGCGGGTGACAAAAAAATTGAATATCACTAAAATTTGTAGCCAGGCAACGCCGGCGTGACGCAGTCGATATGCGTCTAGTTCAAATGCGATAAATCATGCAGGGTAAAGTTTTCGTATACTTTTGAATGCGACGTGTGGTGAAGAGAGGGGTGGTACGGGCATAAATATCGCGTGGCGCGAGTGACATACCGCTGTATCGTTATAATCTGAAGTTACAACGAATTCGTGAGTTGATTTCACGCAGATAACCTTTGTATGCACTGCGCTCACAAGATGCGACTTTCGCGCAAAAGTTAACGCTTTTGTTAAGCAGTGTAGTTATTATTTTCTTGTCTACAAACATTTGTACTTAGTTTGAAATTCAAAGGCCATTCTTATGTAGTTTATTTTTTTAGTTTAATAGATTTTAAATTGTTTTACGTAACTGCTTTCAGTGCTTGTAACAAAATGAGGTCTAACACCCATCGGATGTTACGTCACCATACCACCATATAAACATGGCTTTAATATGCATTACTAAACTGACAGATTCCAAATTTAAACATGATTAGATTTATTGTTCGTCTAGCTTGGCTATGTCAAACCATTGTACATTATGTAGTATCGACTATGCAAATGTTTGATAGCATGCATAGGTTACGACTGATTTAAGTATGTAAATTCAAGAAGTCCATGCATGTCGGTACGTCGAAGACACGCATATGGTTACAACCAAACGAGTACATTCACAACGTACTATTCTATGCTAAGCTTCGAAAAAGATCAAATATTTAGGAGCTGGCCGTACATACATAATGACATGTGAAATATAAAAAATAAAAAGTGATAAAAGTTTGATGTAAATATTTATGGGTAGAGATTTCCAAACGCAAAAGGAAATATTCGCTTTAGTCATTATATTTGACAAAATTGAAGGGCAACTTTAACACCGCATGTTGTTAAGTAATTATAGTCGATACAAATTGGTAAAGTTTAACTAACTTCAGCAGTGTATAATGATAGCAGTCCAGGCGATCGATGTAACCCAGTTCCCACGGCGTGGTACCTCGCGCCGCCGCCCGTACAACTTCCTTCAGCTAATTGTTGTTCCTATAACACTTATACTTTTGAAAGCTATCTATTTTATCGACACTTTCTATCGCTAACTAGTGATGTGCCTTACATCGATAACTTTGTGGCTTCTATGGATAACAGTAGATATTACAACAATAAGAGCGGTACATCGGCCCAAATTGGACCATGGTCAGGCCACTCTAAATTTCTAGATGTCGTCCACGAAGAAACAGCAACCGAAGCAACAGCTGAGCATGGCGGCTAGCGCCATCGCGCTGCGCGGCGTGCAGCTTTTCCTGACGGCAGGGCGCGCAGCTGCCGACAGGCGAGCGCCGCCAGCGCCCCCCGCGCCTCGCCGCAAACCCCGCCTGAAGCCGGTGTTGCCTACGCACAAACTGCAGCAGAAGACGTTGGAAGTGCTGCTCAAAAATACTAAGTTTACAAAGTGAGTAAACAGAGTATTATTATAGGGTCGGTCAGCTATTCCTGACAGAATGTTTCGTGTTACTCTCACCAGAGGACGCAGTAAGAATCAAATAAGAAAATCACAGATAAAACAAAATCCGTTTTGTAAACATTTTAGCAATCAGGACGCAATTTGAGGTCACACTTAGATTTTTTATCAAATGGAATAAAAATGTGTTCATCAGTAGATGGACAAGTCTGATGATGGATGGTGATGATACATCTAATAGTCTAGTTACATCTAATTAGACGAAAGCAATGGATGTTTACTATAAAAAATACGATTTTTTCTAGGTTCCGTACTAATGCGTGGTTGGTATTACTTAATAACGACCACCCTAGTAGGGTTTCACGTGTTTCCCTTAAGCTTTAGTTCGTGGCTGATTGTTTACACGGCGCTGTCTCGACTCAACAGTTGCAGGCAGTCGGACCGCGCAGGTAGACGCGTATGAACTGTACTGTCCGCGATGCCGCACAGGAAATTAAAAGAGAAAACTCTTGAGTCCTTGTATAAAAGCACACATTTCAATAAGTGAGTTGATTATTATAATTAACAAGTACGTGATTAAATTGAAACCGTAATTCGTCATGTTAAAAATTACTTGTAATTGTTAAGTATTTAAGAGCTGTCGAAGCAAATTTATTGAAAAAAAAACAATTGATTAAATAGTTCCTTTTATTAAAAAGTTTTGTTTAAAACGTGAGTGTAACTGGCCACCTAGAAAAATCTTTGGAACACCTTTTCTGACCTTTGATTCTGATTTACAAATTATTTGATCTTTGTACTCTTTTACTCTACATGGGTAGGAAAAAGACAGGAAGATATTAATGGTGGTTTGGACTTGATCTTTTATTTTACTAGTTCTTAAGTAACTTTCTTATTAGCTCACTAGACTGCTCGCTAGAATGTCGTCCTTGATGAAATTCCTTTATGTCGATAAAGTCACAATGACTTTCAAATAACTTTCACATAAAACTACGCGTAAGTAGACCTGCTGTTCAGTCTTTTTAATAACAGATTGGTTAGTTCCTTAGTTTTAATGTGTGACACGAAGTTCCTTTAGTCATCGCTAATAATTGCAGCAGTAAATATCCAAAGTATTTTATTTTCAGGAACGAACTGGAGGCATTGTATTCGATGTACAAAAAGCTGGTGACCAGCGCTCAGTCAACAGTTCCAACTTCGGTGATAGGCCAAACTCCTTCTAAACTTGATGTGAGTTAAATTTGACAATTGGTACAATTCTCATCTTTAACACTTCGACACAACTATTCTAAAACAAGTACGCACTATTAACAGTAAATTAAGTCACTTTCATCTTTATTATTTTTGAGTCGTTGTCGGTCGAAGCGCAAATTGATTGGAAGACAAAAGAAAATTAGTTCACCTCAACATTTTTCTTTTTAAAGTTGGCTTTCACACGAATGTCAGTGACGAAAAGAGGTTACAAACATACGAATGAATTAGTCCATAATTACTGCAGATTTGATGCCAGTTATAATTATAGGTTTATCGTACTCTTCAATAAATCGTCTATATTATTAAAAAAAAAACATTTCGCTAGTTCTATTTGCTTAGGTAATCGTAGAAAAAAGTAAAGCCATAAAGTTGGGGTCATGTGGTTACATGACGGGACCGCACGCAACGAACTAACGAAATAGCAAAATAAATCATTCCTTACAGATTTATCATTACTAGTCCACAAGTATACGAAGATATCGCGTAGTAACAATTTGTATATAAGGAAAATTAATTTAAGTATACTATTTCTATAACGTCATCCACCAGCCTTCTTCGTTATGAAAGGTCGGCACAGTATGTACAGACATCTCTATCAGCCATCATATCTGAACTTACAAACTTCTCACATATGTTTGTTCTTCCAATGTGTAAAATTGAACTGTTGTAACATTAACATGGCATTCGGTTTAATTGAAAAATAGTCCAAGTTTCCCTAACAGTTGGAAAATATGTTCGCTTACTTCTTTTTGAAGGTTATTTAAAAACTGAGTCATAATTTAGAGGAATGTTATTTGTCTAAACAAATAATCCACCAGAGTACAAACTTTTGCAATAAATAATCACTAAGTCGTGAACTTTAGCCAAGTCGCCGTATACGATAAGGCTTTGCTAATTACAAATGGAAATAATTGATATAGTTGAAATGTTTTAGAAACATTATTAATGTCGGTTCATTTGACTTAATAATTTTACGTTTGTCAGCTTACGATACATTTAATTTTCTTGTATCTAAATTCTCTAAATGTTGACTTACAAATCTTCGAACTGTCATAATGTACAATTTACATTATCTTTTAAACAGGTCTTATAACTTCTCTTTGGGTTACTCCTTAACAGATATAAAATTTTATATTTAACTTTTGGAATTCCACAAGGAAGTATCTTGGGTCCTATGCTCTTCCCTAAGTTTAAAAACAGAAATGATGAACTTCAATTAATTTCTATATTCTGTCCTCCGTACCAGGGTATAGACCAATGTACATTCAGGGACGTGATGCACAGCACGTTCGACCTGGTGACCGAGGAAGCGGTGCTGGAGAGAGTGTGGGCGACATGGGAGCGAGGCGTGGGCGGAGGAGAAGGCGCGATAAAATTCGAACCCTGGGCTCGAGGACTGAGCAAGATGCTTAAAGGAACTGATGAAGAACGACGCATACATTGCTTCTCTGTGTACGATCTTAATGGAGATGGTTATATAACTAGAGATGAAATGTTTGTGCTCTTGAAGTGAGTATAATTTTGAGGTGTAACATTTTACTTTCAATGTTCCAATCCTGTATTGTCTTTACTATGGAACTAATTAAAGCTTTTCGATAACTCGGTAATCCTTGCAATCTTATTTAAACATTCAAAACACACACATTCAACGAATATCTTAGTGTTTGTTGGGATACTTAAATATTCTTATAACCCGTTGTTTAAGTAAGTAAACTAGTTCGGAAATCTGGCGTAAAAAGAGATTTCTTAATGTTAGATACTTTCAGGAATTCTTTACTAAAGCAGCCAGGAGACGAGGACCCGGACGAAGGTGTAAGAGACCTGGTGGAGTTGGTGCTGAAGAAATTAGATGTGGATAAAGATGGAAAAGTCTCTCTGGACGACTACAGGTTAATGCGTGATAGTGTACATAACGCTGGTTCATTCTTTACTTTATTCTCAGACAAATGATCTGTATTAAAATGACATTTTATATTTACAGAGAGGCAGTGACTCAGGAACCTCTTTTATTAGAAGCTTTCGGGCAATGTCTGCCCTCGAAAAGACAATCAATGGCGTTCATTAAAAACTTGAACAATAAATAAAAAATAAAGTAAGATTTGCTTTTCTAATAATGTTATTCTTTATGATAATCGCATTGATCGGCAATAATATACTAAAATAAGATAAATTGCGTAATCTACCGTTTGTACTGGTACGATAGACAAGAGATTAAACTATACTGGACTATAAATATAATAATAACACGACGTGACCATCAGCAAGAGGTCTTATCACTATATGAATCGCGTCAGGAATCCAAGAGCGTCACATCGCTAGCGCATCTGCGTTTTATAATCAAAGTAAAAATGCAACCATTTCCATTTATATTTTCTACAATAATCTTGCATTTTCGCCACACCGGAAATGAGGACGATAACAATTGTAACTTCATGGACATTATTTGTTTACTTTTTTTGATGGATTGATAATGGTATAAATGTTTATTAGTCAGTTAATTCGAAAATGGCTTGTTAGGAATTTGTCACAGACGTACTCTGTGGAATAACGCATAGGCTATTAGATATTATTAAATTCCGCGCGAACGAAACCACGGGAGAAAGCTACTCTTTTAATAATTTAAAATAAAAGAAATGTGTAAAAATAAAATACTTTGTTAGAAAAATTGTAAAACATGTGTAAACATCATTCAGTCGTGGGCATCGACGCCGGTGTCGAAGAAGTCATTGAAAGCGGCGGCCGCGGGGAACGGGAGTAGCCGGTGAATATACTGCAAGGATAAAACAACATTAACGTCACACAAATAGAGGTCATTTTAAAAATCCTTACAAGCAGCTAGGTACATTATCTGAAACATTAATAGGAGAAAATTCACCAGTTATCGGCACGGGTCAATTAATTTTTATACCTTGTGTTCAGTTCAAGTCTAGAAAAAGACTAAAGATTTGTCTATTAAGAACTTATGAGTTCCTAGTCCCTAAATAGAAAACAGCGTCACGATCATTACATATTCAAATTTAAACCATCTTGGTGCCTAAGAAGAGTACATTAATGGTCACCAAATAGCAATAAGTACGGGTTTTGTATGTGGAGTATTGGAGGGAGGAGAGAGTATTATTTGTGTTTCTACCCTAGGAGATAGTTATATTTAGCCTTTTTCAGCTCCCCTTTTTTGGTATAGTTGTATGCGCCATGGTCACGGGCTGACTGGCTTATTAGGATATTGTTTTAATAACAATTCTAGGTGTGATAACTTACCCGATTCATATAATGTAATTCAGGGGGGAGGGTGATCTCCATAGCATTCCTGCGCACGGCATCAACGATCATGTCAGCCGCCTCGCCCGCGTTCACAACCTTCATGGCGCTCTCGAAACGGATGCGAGGTTTGTGGCATAGCCCCGTGTTCACGATGTACGGACAGACTGTCGTGAGATGGATCTGGGAAGTGAATGATATAGAGAAGCTTTAATATAAATTTATCTGAACTGGGCAAGCGGCCGCTGCTCATACATCTGCAACAGCGTAGAATTACCGGTATTCATTGACAAAGGAGAGTGGACCTAATGTACTTAACTTTATATTTTGAATTTGTGCTGCTTTTAGTTTTTTTTATTAAAGCTTTGAGCTATGAACTCTGAATTACTACACAATATGAACGTAACGTCCCACTAAACATGAAATATCCCTTGCTTATGAAATCCAAGGCCAGAAACCTGTTCATTCCAATCTCTCTTTTCATTGATCAGATGCTGAAAAATATTTA